>JAQIXD010000392.1:0-28138 GCA_034699985.1 Minunthozetes semirufus
AAGAACTTTGAACAAATTGATAAAAGGATTAGTGATTCAAGATCAAATACACTTTAAATTTATCGGGTGTACATGTATTTGAAAGGATATTCAGAATATTGTTTATATTATATACTAATTATTAAAAATTAAATCAAAAGTTTTTAAACAAAACGTATTTTTTGAATTAATTTAAGAGCAAATGATTGCGTCATTTGTTGTGACTTTTCATTAGAGCTTATCGTCAATAATGAACTCAAATCTCTTTAATTGTGTTTTTATTTTGTGTTTTATTTAATTGTTTTTTACATTAAATTGTATTTTGTTTTTAATTTATACTAATTTTATGAGATTTGAGTTCAAAAACTATTTTATATTTATTTAAATTCAAACAATTTTCGCAAAAATGAGTTAAATCTTTGCTTTTAAACTAATTTTGTAAATACAGTGAAATGTTCGCACAATTAATACAATTTAATGGGATTTAAGTTTTTAGTCATTTATTTAATTATCAATTATTTATCGATAAAACCATTAATGAAAAGAAACAAATGGCGAACAATGATATCGACGACCGAATGACTTCTTCTTCTACTTCTTCTTTGGGTTTGTTCTCCAATTGAATCAAAAGATTATTGAATATCAAAATTAAATGAATTATGTGAACCATAGGTTACACCTCATTGTCTTCGCTGACTGAAAGCCTTCCACTAACGGAATGCGTATCCGAGGCCGCAGTCTATTCCATTTGTGGTGTCTGTGCGATGGCTTTCCATCACTTATTCCCCGACCCCTGCCATAGGTTTGTCTCGCATTTGACTTTCGATCGATTGATAACTGATTTAAACTAATTTCAGGCCTTTTTGTGAGACAACTATGACTGAACTCATAAAACACCTCAAACTTCCGCCTCAAGTCCACAACGCTATGAGAGCTCTTATGGAAGGGGAGGGCGGAGATGTCGACGCTTTCATTGCTCTGATCAAAGAAGAACCAAACTTTAAGTCTTCCTGCGTTCGAATCGTCGAAGAATTGGTTTTGTTTGCCGTCAAAGAAGGTATTCCTCTCTTTATTTCAATTAAATATAGAATTAAATAAAAATCTGATAATTATTTCATTGAATTAATGCTTGAATTGAAGGATGGATTAAAAGAGGTATTGATTTAAATGAAGTCTTTAATTAATATTTAGTTTAAAATTGATTTAATGTCCAAACGATTGACTCATTTCTTGTAATTAAAGGCGTTTATGACTCTCGTCTTCGGGTTCTTATACTCCATATTTCCCAACTGTTTGGAGTTCCGGTGCCTATCGTTGAACTTTACGAGGAATCAGTGATTGAAATGTTGTCCGAATATATTCCGGAACAAAACGACGAAGAAATTAAAATCAAACAAAAACGCGAACGAAATAAAAAGATTAAACGATATGTTATGATAGGATTGGCTTCTGTTGGAGGCGGAGCTATAATCGGTTGGTTTGTTAGAAGAATATTCTTTTAAATTATAGTTTTAATGACTTTTAATCAAAGGACTAACTGGTGGTTTGGCGGCTCCATTCGTAGCGGCCGGTGCCGGTGCTATTATAGGCACCGCAGGCGCTGCAGTTTTGGGGTCTTCCGCTGGAATAGCAGTTATTGGATCTCTATTTGGTTTCGCCGGAGCGGGTCTTACGGGATATAAAATGAAGAAAAGAGTCGGAGATATTGAAGAGTTTGCTTTCGATACTTTAACGCCCGGAAGGGAACTCCATTTGACAATCGCTATCTCTGGTTGGGTCACACAGGAAGGGCCTCAAGCTTTCAAAGATCCCTGGCTTTCACTTTTGAATTCTCGCGAACAGTATTGCATTCGATACGAGTCTTCATATCTATTAGAGTTGGGCAGAGCTATGGATTATTTCCTTAGTTTTGCTGTTTCTATGGCAGCACAGGAAGCACTCAAATATACTATTCTGAGTGGACTCATAGCTGCGATCGCATGGCCGGCAACTCTTGTGACAGTGGCCTCAGCCATAGACAATCCGTGGGGCGTTTGTGTCAGACGTTCCGCACAAGTGGGCAAACATTTGGCTGAAATTCTTATTGCGAGACAACAGGGGAGACGACCCGTCACTTTAATTGGGTTCAGTTTAGGCGCGCGAGTCGTCTACTATTGTCTTCAAGAAATGGCTCAAACAAAGGGATGCGAAGGAATAATAGAAGACGTCATCCTTTTAGGAGCACCCGTTCCCGCTTCACCCGATCAGTGGAAAGCCTTCGGTCGAATAGTGAGCGGACGCATAATAAATGGTTACTGCAGAGGGGACTGGCTCTTGAAGTTCTTGTATCGAACCTCTTCAGCAACTCTGAGAATAGCAGGTCTTCAGGCAATTGATTGGAACGACAGGAAAATGATTAACAAAGATTTGAGTCATATCGTGAGTACTATACCTTTCGTTTGGAATATTCCTTAAAGTAATAAAAAACTGTACGATTAGGTGACGGGTCATATGGATTATATGCGTAAAATGAAACAGGTTTTGGACTCTATAGGCATCCGAACTGTGGAAGAGCCCAACGCCTCGACATCTGAGCCACAAATCCGAAGAACTCATTCAGATATCACTCAAATTCTTATGAAATCCAATGCAATGATATGTTTATCGAAATCAGATTCCAATATAAGGCGGCGCTATTCCGAGCCATCAGTTTTGTGTCAATCGAATCCATATTCAAATCAAATGAATTTTTCGCGAAGATCTTCATCTTTGGAGAGTATTCTGAGTAAAATAAGTCGGTGTTCAGGAGCGGTGTCTACTCCGCCTCCTTTTTCAACATCTGAGTCGCTGAAGAACTCAGTATCACTTCAGAAGTCAACTGATTTTCTGAATGTTCCGCAATAATGGTTGTGATGTTGTGATGGCTTTCATATCAAATACTATTTAAGACTTCAATCAAATCAATGCCAATAAATAACATTCAGTTTTAGGCAATCATTAGAACCGTTAGAGACAACCATTAGAGACAACGTTTAGGGAGACATCCGTCGACTCTTAGGTCACAAATTAATGAAACCAAACCACAAAACCTCTAGTTTTTCATCAAAGTATTCATAGATTTCATCAAATGTTATAAAAATTCTTTTATTTATTAATTAATTAATTGTTTTACAAATGCTTTACAATAGTTGTGATAAAAACAGTAATTATTTTATTTATATTCTCTTAAAAACTGATTCAACTCTTGGAATGATTTAATTAAATAAGTTGTCCTTAAATTCATATTCTGTCCCTCTTTTGACTCAAACTCCAACTGACGTTATAACAAACGATTGAGTCCTTCAGACGAAGTGTTCAGTAAATCATTCCAATTGTTTGATCTGTTCTTTGATTTAATTGTTATTTATTGAGAGTTTATTATCAATTTTCGGACCAAAGGTTGTGAACGAGTCTTACTTTTTGGCAATTATTCAATATTTTGAACTAATTTTGTCGAAAAAAATAGAATAGGAGACAGTCTTATAGTCTTATAGATAGTCTTTTACCGCAAAAAGAGTCCAAAAATCGTTTAATAATTTATTTATTTAAAAGGAATTCAAAGAATCATTAAAATGAAAACATTTCTAACATATCTGAGAGGTTGGGGTCGAACTCCTCTCTCAACTCTCGTCACAAATAAGAGATAAAACTTCAATATATTTAATTGAAACACAATTAGAGACGTTTTGAAGTTATCTTTAGCTTTAAATAGAAAAATATGCAAAGAATTGTTGAGAAGAATATCATCGATTGGTATTGTGTTTTGCCATCAAAATGTTGTGATGGCCGGCACTGACACCAACTCATCCATTATATCAATAATATATTAATTCCTTAAATATTGGAAAATATATTCGAATTATTTTCTGCAGAAATACTAGAATTTTATCAATTATTTAGAATTAATTAAATAAATGTTTAATTAATTCAATTATAAAAACATTTAATTAAATAATAAAATGTTTTAAATATTGTTTATCTATTGATTGAATGTCATAACTGGAGCTCATCTTAACTTAATTTAAGATATTGAATGAGTTAATCCATTTCCAAGAATTGGTTGATCCAATGGCAACAGTTTGTCATTCATTATCATTGAATTTCTTTGATTTAGATTTTATGGACGAAAACTATAATATATTGTTTTTAGTCTACTGTCGGTGCCAACGATGTCAAAGAATTCTGACCATTAGATACGGGAATTGAGACGTTCCTGACTCACGATTCTTATTCTTGTATTCCATAAATGTATTTATTTGTATTAATAATAGATAGAGCTCTAGTCTGGAGTCAATTCTTAAACATGTGTTTTGTCTGTGATTTTGTTTATAAGAAATGAATAAATGAAATAATATTCACATGAAGTTTGGAAATCACTCGAAAATTGCACTTTCGTGGTCAGTCTTTCGTCACACCTTTCCTCTGATTTATCAAAATTTATTGAATGTATTCCCAATTTTAGGATACTTTTCGCGACATTAGGTATTTCCGGATTTTTTATGGCCAGAAGTTATGTTCACAACAACCGATTCAATGAAATGAAAGTGAGGGCTAATATTAAACAAAGACTCGAAGAAGAATCAAAAACAAGTCCCCAATAGTTGTCTTTATTCGCAAACAATATTATTACTGAATATAAACTTTAATCCAATATTTGTTTGAATTAATTGTCGACAAAATGAGTGCAAATCCGCTGACATTAGACGCCTCTAAAATGCAATTAGTGGCGGACCTCGAGATCGAAATGATGTCCGATATGTATAACCGGATGACTCGGGCCTGTCATAAGAAGTGTATTCCTCCCAAATACAGAGACTCAGAGCTAAACAAAGGAGAGTCCGTTTGTATCGACAGATGTGTCGCCAAATATCTTGACGTTCACGAGAAGATCGGCAAAAAGCTGACCACTCTTTCGATGCAAGACGAAGACATGATGAAGAAACTGCAACAACAACAACAACAGCAGGAAATGCAAACCAATAAATAATTGCTTAAATCATTAGCCGTTTCGCAGATTTTCTATTAAATTGAGTTATAATTAGATTTTTATTCATTTATTTGAGAATTGAATCGATTTTGAAATAAATACAAAAATTAGTCAATAATTGAATAATAAGTCAATAATTGGTTTAATTTAAAATCAAATCAATTTTCGGGTCCATTCGCTACAGGATCTGAACCATTGATTTGATCCGACTTTTTGTTGTCGTCGGGTTTCATAGCGGGAAAGAAAAGCACTTCTTTTATATTATTAGAATCCGTCAAAAACATGGCCAACCGGTCGATACCGATTCCAACCCCTCCTGTAGGGGGTAAACCATATTCAAGAGCGTTGCAAAAGATCTCATCGATGAGCTGTGCCTCGTCATCTCCGGCTGCTTTAGCCTGTGCCTGCTGTTCAAAGCGCTGCCTTTGAATAAAGGGATCATTCAATTCTGTGTATCCGTTGACCACTTCTTTACGCGAAACGAAAAGTTCAAACCGTTCTGTGAGTCCCTGTTTAGAGCGGTGCCATTTTGAGAGGGGACTCATTATGGTCGGGTGTTCACAGATAAACGTCGGATCAATACAATTGACTTCAATGAAATCTCCGACCAATTTGTCCAGAAGTCGAGCGCTTGTTCGCGGGGGCGGACACTCGACGTCGTGTTTAACACATAAATCAGACAAAAACTTATTTCCAGACTCAGAGTCCAATTGTGTGGCCTCTGGGAAAGTAACGCCTAATTTCTGTTCCAATTCAGGAATCATTGACACTCTCTTGAAGGGAGGCTTAAAATTGATAGTCTGAGCCTCACCGTCGGGTCCTTCCGGATGATATGTGACCTCATATTTGCCAAACAGATTAAGAACGAGTCCGGAGAGGAAAGTCTCAACGATTACCATCAGGTCGTTATAGTCTGCGTACGCCATATAGAACTCACAGGTCGTGAACTCCGGATTATGCGTCAAATCTATTCCTTCGTTTCTAAACTGACGGCCGATTTCATAGACGCGATCTATTCCTCCGACGACTAACATCTTTAGGTAGAGTTCGGGTGCGATTCGCATATAAAGATCCATATTTAGGTCGTTGTGATGCGTTACAAATGGTTTAGCGGTAGCGCCGCCGGCAATCATATTCATCATTGGAGTCTCGACCTCAAGAAATCCCAATTTATCGAAGAAGTCTCGCATATATTTTATTATTTTAGCGCGAGTTTGAAATTTCTGGCGAACCGTTTCGTTAAGGATTAAATCCAAATATCTTTGACGGAAGCGCTTCTCTTTGTCTTTAAGTCCGAAATGCAAGTGCGGCACCTGATGCAGACACGGAGTCAAGAGTTCTATTTTCTTAGGAATGACACTCAACTCTCCTTTTTTGGTCTTTCCGGGCCATCCAATCACTCCCACGATATCTCCTCTTTTGATCTTATCGTTGTCTTTAGCGAACAGTTCCTCAGTTTCATAGAGCCTCGCATTTGCCATAACCTGAATCTTCTTTCCCTCTGCCCTCAAGTCATAAAATATGAGTTTCTGACCCGACTCTCTCTTCGCGTGGACTCTTCCGGCAACACTCAACTCATCGGTTTTGATAATGTCTTCTGGTTTCAAGTGGTCGTACTTTTCGATAAAATGAGTTAAACTGATGGTAACATTGAATTTGTGAGGATATGGTTCTTCGCCATTACTTTTCATATCACTGATAGCTTTGGATCGAATCACAAAATACTCGGTTTCATCCATTTCTTCTTCGGGCTGACTCTTCGCCGCTTTGTTAGTATCGACCGCTTTATTCATCTGCTGTTCCCTTTTGATGGCATCCTTTTCCTGTTTTTCTTTCTCTTTTTTCTGTTCTTTGAGCCGACGTTTTAACTCATTTTTGCTGATCTTCTGTTCCGTGGATTCACTCATTTTCACCAAAAATTGTTTGTTTTGAAGTTTGACTGCAATTAACAAAAGCCTATCAAACAAAAGGCTTACGATTTGTAAAACAAATCAAAGAAATTAAACAAATTTCCAAACCTTTGAGTATTTGTTTGGAACTCCTATTAATTATCGGCAAAAATCTGTTAAAAGTTTGAAACATCAATCAAATGGTGGACACGTTTTATACAATTTTTTTCTGAGATAATCGATGAAACACTTATTGCAATCACTTTATGATGCAATGAAGACAACACATTGACTACTATCACACTCTTCAGTCATACCACAGATGACACCACTTTTGGTCTTAATTTTAATTCCAATAAAAATAACTTAATTTTAATTAATATTAATTATTAAACAATTATTTAATTAAAAACAAAATAATAATAAATTTAAAGTATTTTTAATAAAATAAAACTTTTTTACAAATATTTTCAAAAACTAAACGAAAAAAAAGATAAAAATTGTTTTGACTTTCAATCGATTCATTGATTTGAACACAATTTAAAGCCAACAATAACTGTAAAGTAGTTCTCAAACATAGCTCTTCTCAGCTGTGGTTCCCATTTGTGTAGAAGTGATTATCGGTATTATTATTGCTTCCATTGGAGTTATGATTGGAATTGTCATCACTTCTGTCGTTGGAATCGTATTCTTCTTTTATATCTAATTCTTTAAAAACGAGAAAATATTTAATAAAGAGATTTTATCAAGAAATTAGTGATAATTACTGAGTCTGAGCCTCTCCTCGTGCTGTTTGAGTCCGAGCTGTCCATAAAGTGAGAGGATATGGATTTCTAAGTTTTGAATAACACTTTTCAGAGAACTGATGCGTTGCTCTTCCATCTGATGAACAAAAGAATCAATTAAATGAAGGAATGGATAATCAAACGAAAGAAAACCTGAATTTGCTTTTTATGAGAGGTTTTGTTGTTTTCGATAATAGCTTTGAGTTCACCGATTATATGATCTTTTTTAACCATTTGTGACTCAATTTCATTGCTCTTCACTTTGAAAACTTCCATTTGATGGACAGTTGTTTCCAGTTTTGATTTAAGGTCTTTGAGTTCTTTATTTCTGGCCTCAGACTCGATGGCAAGCATTTCATCAAATGTTGCGTTTTTATTGATAACAGCGAACCTGTCTTTCAATCCCTGATAGAGTTCTGTGAGAACTAAGACCTGAGTCTTGAGATTTGAGTTATCCTTTCGAATGGATTCTATGCTATCGTTTTGTTTATCGGCGCGATTCAGGTCTTCTTCCAGTTCTAAACACTTTGACTGCAATTTCTGATAATTCAAAAGTAATTCTTTGTTGCGATCCTTATATAAACTCATATTTTCTTCTAATTCTTTTTTATTGTCTTCTAATTGACGACATCTTAAGTCATAAGCGAGGAGTTCCTCTCTGAGTCGATTCCGTTCAATCGAGTGATTTGTGTCCGTCTGTGCTGTCAATTGTCTGTAATTAAGTAATTCCTGTTTCAATGTCTCGATTTCCTTCTCCTGAAGCAAAAGTTGGTCGCTTTGAGCGTTCAGTTTCTCCGCAGACGACACACTTTCCCTCTCCTTTTGAACCAATATTTTATGAGTTTTGGACTCATTTTCTTCGCTCACAGTTTCAGACATTAATATAAACTTTTGTCTAAAATATAGAAATAATTAAAAGAAAACAATAATTAAATT
Source organism: Minunthozetes semirufus (assembly GCA_034699985.1). Lineage (NCBI taxonomy): Eukaryota > Metazoa > Arthropoda > Arachnida > Sarcoptiformes > Punctoribatidae > Minunthozetes > Minunthozetes semirufus. Next base: position 8,595 of record JAQIXD010000392.1, read on the forward strand.
AAATTAATATTTGAGATAAACGTCTGCGAAATGAATTACTCATTCACTGATCACAACAAAACTGCAGACAATATATTGAAGAGTTTTTCACAAAAGATGTGAAACTATTCACAAATAATATTACTTTTTGTGGAAAATATTTAATGATTTGATTTCATCACAAAAATCATTTCAATTATTTCTTGCGTTTGTTTTTCACATCAAAAAAATGATGAAATATTGAATAAACTAATGTTTTGTTCAGTTTTTTAACCTCAAATAACAGGCGATTCATTCAAATGATCAAAGTTTAGAGCAAAACAAAACTATGAGCTTTTAATAGCCTCTGAAGTTCACTAAAGACTATTTCAGAAAATATATTAAAAGTAAAACATTAGTCAAAAGTGAATAAATGAACGAAAAGTGAGTTTTGGGTTAAAAATTAAAAACATTTATTCAATATTTCGTAAAAATGATTCAGAATTTGATAACTTTTTTGAAAAATTAATTAATATTTGATTCGAAGTCATATTTGAGACACAATTTAATGTTAAGAATGTGTCCATCAGTTCATGTCATCGCTCCAAACACTGGGTTATGGCGACAAATACTGGGGCCGTACTCTTCATAGGCAGCCTTTGTATGGCAGACCGGATAGAACTCGGGAGTGGAGGCCAACATACTTCCCCCAAACCAAACAGCATAGCGTTGCATATGATGTGAAACGACCTGAACTTCAATTGGCTTTGGGTTTAGTCTTCCCTGACTTAACGAATAACTCAGTTTCAGTCTTCCCGTAACTATTCGCTGGATATCCCTTTGGAGCCGACGATCAAAGTCTCGAAACATTGTCGAACCGCCGGAGAGAACAACATTCTGTCCAATAAATCAATGTTAGGATCAGAGAGGAGTGGATTCAAGTCATACCTTATAAAGAGGACGCCTCACATCTATGGGACAGTTCTGAATACAAGTGTCAACTATTTCAGAGAGAGGGGTAACAAAGTCTGGATTTGCGATCTCGGGATTGAAGAAAACTTCGGGCCCTAAGAATCTCTCGAAACCAACGTCTACTTCAAAGGGCTGTTTAGTTATTGCATTCTTTGCGCCGTATTTTTTGATCCATTTATTGGGGTTTTTGTCGTATTTTTCAAACTCTTTTGCGATGTCGGGACAGATATAACAATACCTCTCTTTTATGGCTTTAGCCGTTTCGAGAGACTGTTCCGGAGGAATACCGAACTCACGTTCGCGCAAAAGGTTTTGAATAAAATAAGTGATATTACGTCCGGCGATAGGAATGTGTTTAATACAACTTCCGATTACATATCCTTCAGCCACTGGTATGCAATGAGTCACTCCATCTCCTGAATCAATGACAATACCGGTCAGAGTTCGTTCCCCGACCTGTCGTGAAGTCCAGGAGGCGGCCAATGCTAGCACTGCCTGAACAGCGATGTAAAGACCCGGAACATTGAACGACTCAAACATTATTTCTGCGGTATATTCCCTGTTCTCAGGAGTATTGAGCGGCGGTTCAGTCAACAAAAAGTAATGGTCTTCCGGTTCAGCCCTAAGGTATTTGAATATACACTGTTCCCAATACCGTTCCATTAGATCCCAATCCTCGACAATTCCATGTCGTATTGGATACTAATATTCAGTTTGTATTTCAGTATTATTTCAACCAATTTGTGGACACATTTCATACCTTAACTGAATATCCGGTCGCCTCAAGTGCTTCGTCGCCGATATAAAAGTCGAGATCATCTATACCTCTGGCCAGTCGTCGAGAAGCCTGATCACCGACTTTACTCGTCTCTTTAATGGCAATCGCCGACGGAATGATGAACTGTGGCTCCCGATTGCCGGCATAACCTAATTTTGTGTACCTTTCAATCAAAGAGAGGTCAATAAAAAGATAAACAAAATGCGTGTCTGTAATACCCGGTCCCATTATCGATCACAATCGCTGGTAAACGTCCAGCCATTTGAGCGGATCTTTGTTTATGTTTTTTGTTAAACAAATAATTAAACGGAAATTAAATTAAATCCAATGAATGTCACACCCATTGAGTCATTGATTTCATTGGAGTCATCACTCACTCGTCTATTACTTGCAATAGAGGTCTGCACTCAACACATATTTTGTTGATTTTCTGCTGTATTTCCACTCATTTTGATTGATATTTGAAAAACGGTTCACATCTCTAAACACATCTTAAACTTTATCTTTAGATAAACATAAGATTTGATTGAATTTAAAGCAAAACATTTTATTTCACAATAAATATTAATTGCGTAACAAATCTATATATATATTGAGATAACATCTAATACTACTCTTATACTCTTCTTATATCTCACATTCATATCCATTTTTAAGTGAATCCATTGTTGTTATGCTTTTGTTAAGGCAAAGAAGATGCTCCTTTATCCACTGAACCATCCTGCAGGATCATGATGGTCCCGTTTAATTTCAATTCCTTGAAGTTTTTTCAATTAAATGTCTATTTTGATATATTTTTAAAAAGTTATAAAACATATACCTAATTAAATGGGAGAAATCATTTGATTAAAATATAATTTGTTTGATGCAAACAATTGATCAAAAAAGTATTTATAAGTGAGGAATAACTCACTATTTTTAATACTAAATAATTAGTGATATTAACCCAAATATAGACTTGAATTGAGTAGTGATTCCCTAATGAATTGATTGATTAGTTACAAAGTATTTCCGCCTCAAACTATTCTGTTCCACATTTATCCGATATAATTATGAGATTACCTTAATCTCAAATAATCACAAAGAAAGCAAATATTTCTTTTAGTACATTATCGGTAACTTATTTGATAAATAAATAAAACCCAAAATAAAATTGAAAATAATTATATAATTATATATTCTTTTGTTTAAAGAAATGTTTAATCAATAAAAAGACGTTTTCTAATGTTTTCGATAATAAATTTATTAATTGTCTGTAATTTGAGTTAATTTTAAACTCATTGACAAATACTATGATTCTATTGAACAGAATATAAAAGAATTGATTTTTAAAATTAGTTTTATATATAATTTCTATTGATTTGCGATTAAAATGAAATGAAATAAAAGTTTTTGAACAAAAAAAGTAATGAAAATGAATCGATGGTTAGAAGACATGCACCGATCGATGAATGGGTCCGAACATAGCGTCAGAGCATAGCATGCATTCAATTCTCATCTTCTGATAATTCATTGATTTTTTTGAATCATGCCTTTTGTGATCATATTATGAAATACTTAAATATCAAACATATTTGCGGCTTATATTCCGACCAAAATAGCGTTAATTTGTTCAAACATTTGCTTTATTTTTCTATTCATTAAAAATTAATCGATTAAACCATTCAATGTTTTGACCACATTCTTCATAATTAGCTACTATTGAAGCCATAATCACTTTATTTATTGGATTTAAATAAATTATTCTCTAAAATCATTTAATTAAATAATATTTCAATAAAAACATTAAGTGAATCATCAAATCTTAAGATATATTCACTTCTGTTCTGCTTTACATCCAATTCAAGAATTTTTGAATTGAAAAACACTAATAATAAGTAAGTCTTTTCCTGATTTCTCAAAAACCGATTCATTTATATTATTTTTTGTATATTTTGAATCACAAATCAATTTATTTCCCATAAAATCAATATAAAACAATATTCAGCAAAATGTTTAATATTCATCAATAGATGAAATTATTGATTTAAAGGTCAACTCTGTTTTATTGCTACAAATCTTTAGGACTGACCACAATTAATGATAACATTTCCCTATCTTTTATTAAGTACATCGACATTACTATCGGACCATATCTAATATTTTTAGGTAAATAGAGTGAGTTTATCAAATTCTCAAATTAGTATAAAAGATTCGTCAATATTTAATTGATTAAACTTGAAATATAAACCTTATCTAAAATATTAATTGATGGTTGTTTCCAAAATATTATACATCTTTTATTGTGTCCATTATTTTACAAATAATTTATATCAAATAAAAAGTTAATTAAATTAATATTTGGATTAACAGTTGGCCTCCCACTATAAATATTGTGATTAATCTATGTCCATTTCAAACAGGAAAATCTCATAAGAAATTAATTGAATTTTGAGAACATTCTATGTTTCAAAAGGAAAGCTTTTTGAGATCCAAAATAGAAACAAATGATAAGCTTATATCTCATCCAATCTTATCTTCAATTATTTCTAAGACTTATTAAGAGTTTGGATTAATTTTAAGACAATTTTATTCTGTTTTTCGTTAAATAAATTATTTCTTCATTTATTTGTAAGTATTTTGAATTTAAATCAATTATTTAGGGATAAATTAATTGAATTCTCATTGATTGGGGTCATTCTTAAATAAATTTTTACAAATCGATACTTAAATATTTATTTTAAGATAAACTCAATTTATTTTTGAATATCCATTATTTTTTGTCCAATAATTGCTTTCTTTTTATAAAATGGATATTTTATTCTTGACTTATGATATGAATTATGAAATGAGACTAAATTTCCTTATAGTTGAGTCAAAAATCGATATAAGACAAGAATAAATATTAAATAATTGTTTGACAAAAATTTCATATTTTAATTATTCAATTCTTATTCCAGTCTTTTATCTTAAAACTTACGCTTTAATCAAATACACGTATTTATAAGTAATTTTGATAACCTTCTAACTTTTATAATCAAAGCCACCTGTATCTAGTGTTTGTTGTTAAACCCTTTGTTAATTAATTGTCATTTTTGTCATAAGTTGTCAAATAGTATCATGGTCAATACTAGACTCTTGATTTAACTTCTGTTCGATTTGTTAACATATTTCTAATAAATCATAAATTATATGAAAATAAGGAAAATTAAATTCAAAAGTTTTTATTCAAAAATATCGAAATAACTTCAATACAGGAAATTAATGTCTAATAATTATAGAGTTGAGACATCTTTTTAAATAACTATTTGATAATTATATTGAAATTCTTTCTTTGTTTAAAATATCAGATAATAAAAAATTTTATGCTGATTAAGGACTTGTAATCATTAGTCGATTATTTATTTTAAAATTTCCTTCAATACAATGTTAAGTTAACAATGTATTAAAGTTCCTCTTTTCAATGCAATAGTTCTAAATCTATTTGATTCTGTAATTTGAGTCAAATTCTATATTTTTAATAGTTTTGACTCGAAATGAAGAGTGAGATATGTTTGACACGAAAATAAGTGTTGTGTGGACTGCACTTCCCATCGCTGTGTCGACGATCGCCTATTATTGTCTAATGGCTTTACGAAAGCCCCGACCTATTAGTCAAGAAATCAATTTCGAGGAGCAATCAATTGAGGTATACATGAGTCAAATATTTCGTTTCGAGACTAATCAATAATTTTGTTATTTTAGGAGGAACCCCCTCAACGCAAATCAAAAATTTATGATAAAAGCGATTTCTTAACCCATTTGTATGAAGACGCCATCACATTAGAACAGCTTATATCGCGCGGTTCTAACCACTCGGGTATTACTCTAACCTTAACTTCAATAAAAACATATTTTAATCGATGTTTTATGTGGTTTTAGTCGATGGCAAATGTTTGGGTGCAATAAATAAGGCGACAAATGGAGTGGATTGGCTCAGTTATGCTCAAGTTTTGGACCGAATCCAACATTTTGGTGACGGACTCATTCAAATTGGCCTTAAATCAGACAGGAATTCCTTTTTGGGAATTTATGCAACTAATTGTGTAGAATATGTGATCGCAGAATATGCCTGTTATCGGCACTCCATTACCGTTGTCCCCCTTTATGACACACTCGGACCAAAAGCATGTCGTTATGTGATTAATCAGGGTAATGGTATACTTCTCTAACTTATAATCATTTTATAAATAGAAATAACCAAATCATTCAAATATTCATTTATTTATTTCAATATATTTTTACTGAATTTTAATTTTAATTTAAAAAACAGCCGAAATTCAATGTGTCGTTTGTGATAAGGAAGATCGTTTTCAGGCTGTGCTAAGTCAGGTCAATCATATGCATTCTCTCAAATGCATAATAATTGCTAACGATATTCCTCAGAGTTATAAAAGTAAAGGTATGTCTAAACAAAACTCATTATCTAATTATTTAAATTATGAATCGGATTGAGTGGAAACAGCGTTATTCTAAATGATTAAAATGAACATGATCAATTAATTGAATTATTTTTCATTTGACATAAGCTTTCAGTTACGGAATAAAAGGTAAGAAAACAAATGTGAAAAAAATAATTTTTGTAAAACGTTTTTCAAAATAGTTTTGACGGTTAAAGAGGTTGAAGAGTTGGGTGAAAAACATCCAAAACAAAAATCTGTAAATTTATTATCTATTAAACGAAAAACAAGTATTTATTATAAATTTGTTGAACCAAAGGAACCCAAACCTGAAGACTTGGCGGTTGTCTGTTACACGAGTGGAACCACTGATGTACCAAAAGGAGTGACTTTGACTCATAAGAGTATAATCGCTAACATTTGTTCAGTGATTTATCAACTCGTAAGTCAATCATTGATTTGTGTCAGTCCTGTAGGGAAGTGGTATTTCAGGCGCAGAACACTTTTTCCTAAAATTTTTATTTGTTTTTTATTTGAATTATAAATGAATTCGTTATAAGTCTTATCGAAAGTGATTGAGCGAAGTATCCACACCTTCTCTAACCATATCATTAGTAATATTAATTGTTTTATAAATTTTAACCCAAATGTCAAACGGAATGATAGGGAGAGCAGTCGCCCAATAAAAATGATACGATGCTATCATTCCTTCCATTGGCCCACATGTTTGAGCGATGCTGTCAGGTATTCCTCTCAATCCTTGTTCTTTCATTCAACTAATTGATTGACTGAAAGGCTGCCGTCTTTATGGTGGGCGGAAAAATAGTGATCTTCAGCGGTGACATAAAAAACTTGTCCGACGATATGAAGATTTGTCATCCAACTATTGTGCCAGGTAATTATAATGGTATTTATTACCATTATAATGGTTTGATCTTATTATATCTCATTTCAAGTAATTTAATTTAAAATTTAATACAATTTTTTAGTGGTTCCGCGTCTTTTGACGAGGATTTACGATAAATGTTATTCCAATGTTAAGGGAAATAAATTGAAAGAATGGCTCTTAAGGAAAGCCATTGCAAGCAAACAGAGCGAAATCGAGAAAAGGATTATAAGAAATAACGGAATTTGGGATAAAATAGTCTTCAAAGCTATTCGCGAAGGTTTGGGTGGAAAGGTTCGACTCATGGTATGCGGTTCCGCACCTCTTAGTGCCAATGTTATGGAATTCATGAGATGCGCTTTAGGTTGTGTGGTATGAATTATATACTTATTTTTATTAAGTCTTATCACAAATAATTATATAATTATTTCAACGATTAGTCATATATTCAATGATTTGATTATAGATTACTGAAGGGTACGGTCAAACTGAATGTGTTTGTCCCTGTACTTTAACTCTACCCGGAGACCACGAAGCAGGTAATGTATATCTCATTCAATTAATTTAGTTTACATTACATAAGTATTTGATTTTGTCTTTTAGGACATGTGGGGCCTCCTTTACCCGGTTGTGCTATAAAATTGGTGGATATCCCTGACATGAAATACTTTGCCAAAGAAGGAAAAGGAGAGATATGTGTAAAGGGACCGATCGTTTTCAAGGGTTACTTCAAAGATCCAGAGAAAACATCGACTGTCATCGATAGCGAAGGATGGCTGAGGACTGGCGATGTCGGACAGTGGACTTCAGTGAGTGGAGTCAATAGATATTGCAATACTTAAGTTGTTTTATTACTAAACAGAAGGGAACTCTTCGTATAATCGATCGGAAGAAACATATCTTTAAGTTATCTCAAGGAGAATATATCGCTCCCGAAAAGATCGAAAACATTTACAGCAAAAGCAAATTTATTGCTCAGATCTTCGTTTATGGCGAAAGTCTTAAGTCGTGTTTAGTGGCTGTTGTGGTCCCCGACGCCGATATACTAACAATTTGGTGCCGTAAAAATAATATGAGGGGAACTCTTAGAGATTTGTGTCAAAACAAAGTAAGCATTCAATCAATTCTTAAATACAATTAAATTTTAATCACTTCTCATATTTGTTGGAAAAGGAGGTGAAAAAAGCAATAATCACAGACTTATTGAGTTTGGGTAAAAAGGAAGGATTACTTCCATTTGAACAGCTCAAAGACATTTATCTCACTCACGAAGCCTTCACTATAGATAACGGACTCTTGACTCCAACTCTCAAAACCAAAGTAAGAGTCAATTGATTTGTGAATTGTATTCAAACTTTGAATTAATTTCTATAAATTGTTTTCAGAGAATCGAAATGAGAAACTTTTTTGGCCGACAATTGGAGGAAATGTATCGAAGTTTAGACTAAAAGCAATAATTCCTATCCTTTTCACTGATAATTGATTTATAGAAAAATAATGTGATTTTAATTTATTATCGATCTGTGATTCGCAAGAATTTCAAAATCAAATTTTCGGTTCTTTCAACTTTTAATACAATTTTATGACAGAAACCAATTCATAAAGAGTTGTGTCGCAGTTGTGTCGCACTCAATCACACCTAACTAATCAATAATCGCTTTAAGAAAAAGATTAATTTCAAATGAATTCAATTATCAAATGCCCTAAATATTGGCTAAACTTTGAGAAATTCATTCACTTATAGATTTATTTTGAGAAAAACCACTTTCGGATCCATTTATTTAATCAATTATTTGAAACTTACTCTCAATTTATAAGTCTTTCTCTAAGTTTAGCTCTGATTACATGACATTCAGTGCACTCAACCATAAGATATGAAATGAAAGTAAATTTATTAACAAATAATTAATTAATTGAAATTAGGAATGCATTCAATTTGTGATAACTATAAACAGACTCTAATTTTAACAAAAATATGATTTAATTTGAGTAAAAATAATCAGTTATTTCACTCAAAATTCAGTTCAATTGAAAAGATTTTGAATTCAATAAAAACTGATTTAAAGTTAATTCAATTCAAATGTCTTTCAATTAATAAAAATTTTGTTTTTCAGTGTTTTTGACAAAACATTCAAAAAAATGTCTGTTTTTAGTCCAAAATCTGTTCCAAAATTTCTTATTCAAAATCTGTAGTGAATTTAGTTCTGAATTTAGTCTTAAAATGATTTATAAATCAAAGCCTTAATTATATTAAAATCGATTTCATATTCAAATAAATTGTCTTTTTCTTCAAATATCATAACTTTGGGCAAAAGAACGGATGTTTGATGTGACAAAATCTTGTCACTTCTCAAGTTTTAGTGGTGGACATAATGGACATAATATCTGAAGAACTCTGTGTAGAATCACTTAAAATTGTTGAGTAAATCGTCGCTAATATAGAGTTTGTTTCAACAAATTAGTTCTTATTTTTGTTTAATTTTGATAAATGTATGAAAAATCTCTTTCTATAATTCGTTTCTCTTTATTTATGTATATATCTGTTCCAATGGTTCCAATTGTGAGCAAAATATTAATTTCAATTTATTTGTGTTTTTGCGCCAAAAAGAGGAGAAATCTCTCAAAACATTTGATTGGTTTTCAAATCTATTCCTCTCTTAACTTAAAAACGGAAGAATTGTCTGAAAGTTTGAGACAATTTCTGACTGAAACTAATGTCTAATAGAATTGATATAATAAAAGAGGGTTACAGTCGATGGATCTCTTCAGAGACAATGTCTGCGAACGGAACTTCAGTTTTGATTCGAAGCAATCAAATGAATGTTATGTTCGATACTTGTGGTCCGTGGGATCGACAATACATTATCGACAAATTGGATACATTTGGTCTGCATTGCGATGACATAAACCAATTGGTGTGTAGTCATACCCATACGGATCACATCGGAAACATAAATCTGTTCACTAATTGCCGGCATATCGTCGGAGATCACGTCTATCACAAAGACGTGTTTCAATTGAATGAGTTGAAGGACGGCATCCATTTGTCGGAAGACATGCGAATTGTGTTAACTCCTGGACATACTCTCGACAGCATAAGTCTTGTTATAAAAAATGTGGACAAATTGGGAACAATTGCTATAACCGGCGACTTATTTGAGTGCGAATCAGACCTAAAAGATGAGACCATTTGGATAAATGCCGGCTCTCAGGACAAAGACAAACAGCGAGAGAGCCGTCAAATGATCTTAAATATGTGTGACTTTATAATTCCCGGACACGGAATCGGTTTCAGATCAACTCTTAAATGAATTTTTAATAAAAATTTTGTTCAAAAAAATTAATTTCTTTCAAAAATGAATGAATGAAATGAGTGGTCAAAGAGAGTTCTTCAGCAGAACCTATCAGCCAATGGTATGAATGTCTTAATTGAAGCCAATTGTGAGGCCTTTTGTGAAGATATCTTCATTTCAAATGTGAAGATCGTTTGAAAATAGAGACTCAATTGAGGATCAATTGGTTCACATATTTGGCGCTCATTTCAAATGTCAACGAATGAAAGAGTGGCGCAAAACAGTTGCCCCGTCTGTAGGCTTTTGTAAGCCTTTTCAATGTATTTAGTGTTTTGGCTCTTCTCGTAACCGACTGTTCCTCCCTTTCAGTTGAGTTTTAGGCGCTTTTGCTTATTATTGATTTGCGATCGTTTTTAACACAATTTAATCACTAATTTTTGGTTATAATGGTATGTATTTTATACTTAATTTGTTTTAATTGTTTTCATAAAACGTTATTTAATTGAATATCAATTGATTTGAGAGAAAACTATTTGGATTTGATAGAGATATAAGTGAACCAAAAGTGGTCTCAATAGAGGCTTATATACAATACTATTGTATTGAATGATAAACTAATTGTAAATTAATTGAAAGGCCGGCGGAAAAGCAGGAAAAGATTCAGGAAAGGCAAAGGCCAAAGCGGTCAGCCGTTCTGCGAGAGCTGGGCTTCAGGTCTGTAGCTTTTGTTTGCCATTTGTTAGCCTTATTGTCTGAAATGGCTGTTCTGTGCAGTTCCCGGTCGGACGTATTCATCGTCACCTTAAGAACCGAACCACATCTCACGGTCGTGTCGGTGCCACCGCTGCTGTCTATTCAGCTGCTATTCTGGAATATCTGACCGCTGAGGTATCACTCAATTGATTTTAATTAAGAAGTTTGAATCACTTGAATAATGACAGGTCTTGGAGTTGGCGGGAAATGCCAGCAAAGACTTGAAAGTGAAGCGCATTACTCCCCGTCACTTACAACTGGCCATTCGTGGAGACGAAGAACTCGATTCGCTCATCAAAGCAACCATTGCTGGCGGAGGTCTGTATTCTTCACTTTTGACAACAATTTAAAAGTTTTTATTTTATTAATTAATGTCTACTTTTCAGGAGTTATTCCTCATATCCACAAGTCTTTGATCGGCAAAAAGGGTGCCACCGGTCAGAAACCGACATAAGACTACTCACACGTAATCGGATTCCCATTCGCTTATCATATAATCGATTAAACATTTATTTCTTTTTTTGTCTTCGAATACAATATAATAATCCATTTATTATAACATTATTTCAAATATAATACTATTTTAGGACAAATTCATTGACTTTTCGCACCAAATCATACAATACTTTCTTAATATTTCAGATATTATCTGAAAATTCATAAAAATCTAAATTTTTTCTCAAATTTTACTCAATTTTGTGTTTTTTGGCGAATAATACAAACGACTAATTCATAGGACACTCATATTTAGACAAATAAATGAACGCTTAAACAGTGTTAAACTCATTTCAATTATTACTTCCAATAAGTGTTGGATTCCATCAAATATATTCTGTAAACTAAATTCAATTACAGATCAGTTGGTGTTTGTCATAGCATTTGTTTTAATCAATACCTTCTAATCCATGGACTGAAAGTTTTATCAAATTCTGTTTCTTGTTTGGTATGCGAGGACTGCCTCTCATTACTCATCGCTCGGCTATTATTAGCGTAAATAAAGACATAAGCGGCCGGTTCTGACTTAATTGGTGTTAATTTATGGAACCGTTGAGAGGGAATACTAACTCTATCCCCACTTCTCATTATTCGTTTGGAGTGGCCCTCAATCTCGAGCTCAACCCAACCCTTGAGTACTATCAGTGAAGTATTTTCGAAGTCATTACTGATATAATTATAAAGACTGAGACCTAAAGTAAAGTTCAAAAAACAATTAAAAATAAATTGATTGACACAAATGTGGAAAACCTGGAAAGTCTGCGATGAATATCACCGAATTGTCTTCATTTTCTTCGTATATGTTCTGTTCAAATGTCTTGATTTTGGGTCTCCATTCGGCCAAATGCGAGAGAACCGGTAGTACCCATTCAGGCTTCTTAAATGGTGTCCACTCGGCTCTAACCATATCAACGCGAGGATCATATACTCTCTGAGCGAAGCGTCCGTTCATTGATATCCAGGAGTCGATATAAATAGAGGGATCACTTATATTGAACTCTTGTGTCAAACGCTTTTGAGCGCAGAGAGCGTACTGTTTAACCATATCTGAGTGATGACTCCATCTCCAACTTTTAGTCCATAACTTTATATTATTTTTAAAGAAATGATTAAATTTTAATTCAATTAATCGTTTAAACAATTATCTGAAAAGATGTCGATTCAACACTTGATTCGACAAAAATCAAATAAAATTAAGAATTCTTTTGCAAACCTTAGGATTGAGATAAAACTTTCGCTTTGATTTGTCGATAACAGTGACAGTGGTGTGAATGTGTTTCCAATTATGAACCATCATATCCCATGAATATCCATACAATCCATTAGTCCATGTATTATATCCTTTGGTCAACCAATGAGAGTGAGGCAAAACAATCTGAAGAGTTAAGTAAAATACAATAAATAGAAGAGTTATCTTCTGTTTAGTATTCTTCTTGTTTCTGGATTTTTTGTCTTCATTTTTTGTCATTTGTTTCTTATTGTCATCTTTTATGTCACTTTCTTTGTTTGATATTTTACTAAATATTTTGATCAGTTGTTTTGGCCAATCATCTGCACTGAAGACCGGCATAACTCCAATCATCATATATGGAAACATTCCTTATATTATAAATCAAACATAAAATACAGTTAAGTCATAAAATTTGAGTAATAAATACCGATTGAGAAGATCCGGGAATTCATTAAATTAAATAAAACACAAAATAAGTAACCAAAAGGTCGGCTCTTATTGTAAACCAATACAAAACCAATGGTCAGATCGAAAAGAAATCCTCCGAAATGGACGATATAGTAATCGATTGATTCATTTGTTAATAAAATTCTGTAATTTATAAAATGTTTGAATCAATTGACAAAAATTCTAAAAACTTTTATCTGACTTAAAGGGTGTGAAAACCCAGTGCTCTGAGAGATAGTTCATAGAGTATCCACTGATCCAATCGCTGTCTAATTTTTTCAGACCTGCGATGAAGTAAACTAAGAATATTTGACATCTAATGAGAAAGTAGTTCCAGAATTCAACTTTTCTTGGCTTTGATGTAGAATTCCAACGAATACAATCAAATGACCTGAAATTGTGAAATTGTATCATGATCATTATATTCTCATATTATAGTGTTCATTGATAGAAAACCATTGATAGTTTGCGTTTGTTGTTGACAGCAATAAAACTAATAGACCGAAGAGGTAGGAATGATTGTTCCAACGACTTTTGTCCAACAAAAACAAATACCAATAACAGCACAGGTATATAATGCAACTCATTTTGAAGTAAAGGCCTAAAATAATGCCCACATTTCCTGCAATCAATAATAAGTGACTTTTGTTGATAACATTTATTCATTTCTTCAGTTAATACCGATAAACATAATCGAATAGATGGCAAACATTCCTCTCAATGGAAGTATAGTCATATTATCGAATAATGGGAATCGACACTCATTAGAGTCTCCCCAAATTGCATCAGCTCTGGATAGTCCTCTTTCATAAACAATATCAACCAACAGCAAAGAACCTGTCAAATTATTATATAATAGGGACAGTTATTTCACTCTTTTTATATTATATTTTAATAAAAGTTTATTATATCTAATTTAGTTTTTCATCAAGATATTATCAACATACAATAGTATAAATTCTTTAAACTTTTGAGAATTCTTTTGAACTTTGAATTTTAATAATTACCTATTTGGCAGAAACATAAGATGCTTTTCAAATGATAACTTATGAATGATACTATAATTTTTCTTTTCATTTTTTAATCAAAAATTTTAATTCAACGAAATTATTGATAATTTTGAAGTATTTCTTAGAACTTGTAACTTCTTAACGCGAACTTCAAACAAACGAAAAAATTCAATTATTTTCACTTCAAATATTAATCTATTTTTAGACACTTTTCAAGTTTTTATCATTTATTGGAATCAATACAAAAGAGTGATGTTTCCCCTTATTTTCTAGTTTTTTTTGCCTCAAAGTTAGTTTGAAATCAATTTAATTTTAAAATTTATTAATAATAACTATTTCTTATGAGATCTTTGGACAAAAAAATTAAATATACCCTTCTTATGAAGCACCAATTCTATGAACCAACATAGAATCCTACCTTATTATTATTATTATGACTACTACTATGAATAAAATATGAATCTCCAGAACATTTGAGTAGAAAGCCAATGTTAAAATTGGCCCATTATATGAAAAACAATTTGTGAGAATATACGATGATTTTATTGGTCCCAAACATAGAAATTATGTAATTCTGTTCCAATTTTATGAACAAAAGTTTGAACTGAAAAAATATTTAAAGTGAAACTGTTTGACAAACATTTCTGATAAATATAATGTGTTATATATTATATGTTCATTAAATGTTGGAATATTTTTAATATAATAATTTATATATAAAATAATTGATTATAACTTAATTGTAAGACAAGAAAGATTCAGAACAATTCTTACCGACAATGATTCGGGTGACCGCTAGACTGGAAGCATCACATTTTCTGAAGAGAAAGATAAAAACTTTATCGAAGATGAAATTCATGTTTGAAAAGAAGTTCCTCTCTCTTAGAAAAGACTATAAGTTATAGTGAGTGCCAGATATCCAGATATCGATTGGAACAACACGTGAATGAAGTGATGTGGAGAGCGAAGAAAGATTTGACGGAAATCAATATCCATAGCAACTGCAGTGTCCGACTCAGAGCCACAATTGGGTCGACTTCGAGTAAATATGAGTTCGAGTAAAATGTCTTATAATTTCAATCCATTATCCCATTGAGTAATAATCGGCCCTCAGTTTTAATAAATCAAAATTCTCTTAAAAATATTTTCTTTTTTGTTTAAATCTTTCACTCTTTTAGAATATATTCTATAAAATTAAAGCTGTACTCTATTCAATTGTATTGTATTGTGCTTGCTCATTTGCTCATTTCTCAAATTCTTAATAACCATTTATAGATAAGAAATCTGAGGAATCGATTTATATTAATTCATGTATTCATTAATTCTTTTGAGTTATTTGTTATTATGTGAAACATTCAGATAATTAAATTAAAATAAACATTAAGTTCAGGTAATCATCAAATAAATTATATATTTTATCAAAACATAAAATAATATTTAATATTTTGAATACTTTGCTCTCATTTTTTACATTTAATTAATATTTTGAGTGAATTTAACTCATAATCGCATTTATAATACAATATAATACGAATAAATTGAATAAATTGAAAAAAATGAATTTTTCAGAATCCGATTCTTTGAGTGAAGAATATCAAAATCGTGACCGAAGATGACGATTAATATCGCGGGTGTCTTATCTGTTATTTTATTTTATATTGTGATCCTATTTGTGGGCATTTGGGCGGGACGTAAACAGAAGAATTCTTCAGAAGGGGATGGAGATGAGTTCGAAACGGAAGAAGTGATGTTAGCAGGAAGAAATATTGGTATTTTTGTTGGAATATTCACAATGACTGGTAAATCATTTTTATATAATATTTAAGTAATTATTCAAAATTAACTATTATTTCAATTGACAGCCACTTGGGTTGGGGGCGGATATATTAACGGGACGGCTGAAATCATATACAGCTCTGGCATAATCTGGTGTCAGGCGCCGTTTGGTTATGCGACGAGTTTAGTGATAGGTCTGTTCTCTTTGATGTTAATTTTAAATTCAAAAATAATATCCGAATCAATTTTTAGGGGGATTTTTCTTTGCCAACAAAATGAGAGAAGAGGGTTATGTGACCATGCTCGATCCATTCCAAGAGAGATTAGGTTCTCGTATGGGAGGTCTCCTCTTTTTACCAGCACTTTGTGGTGAAATATTCTGGTCGGCAGCTATTTTGGCGGCTTTGGGAGCAACCGTTAGTGTTATCGTTGATATGGATAACAACACATCTATAATCCTTTCTGCGTGTATTGCACTCATATATACTCTTTTTGGTGGTCTTTATTCGGTCGCCTATACGGATGTCATTCAACTGTTTTGTATATTCATAGGACTGGTATGAGTTTAATTAAAATTATGTCAAATGTCTTACAAATTCTTTCAATTTTTAGTGGCTGTGCATTCCATTCAGTTTAGATCACCCGGCAGTTAAGAGTATGTCAATGGAACACAACGATTGGTTCGGGGAATTACCCGCAAAACTGTGGGGTCAATACCTAGATTTTGGCCTCTTATTGGTTTTAGGAGGTGTTCCCTGGCAGGTCTACTTTCAAAGAGTTCTCTCATCTAAGTCTGCATTCAAAGCACAGATTCTTTCATATGTGGCCGCTTTCGGTTGCATTATAATGGCAGTGCCACCAATGATGGTCGGCGCCATCGCAAGAGTCACAGGTATTTCAATTAATTTGAAAATCAATTTTTTAATTATTATTTGTGTTAAGCCTGGAATGAGACCGACTTCAAAGGACCCCTACCCTTAGACAAAGCTCATCAATCATTAGTACTACCGATGGTTCTGCAATACCTGACCCCTCCATTTATTTCGTTCTTTGGTTTGGGTGCCGTCAGTGCTGCTGTCATGTCTTCATCCGATTCTTCACTTTTGAGCGCCAGTTCAATGTTCGCCCGAAATATCTATAAACTAATGATTCGACAAAATGTAAGTCTTATAACATTTTTAAAAATCTTTTCCATTGATTTCACAAAACTATTGATTAAATAAATGTTTGTATTGTATTGTATTGAAGGCATCAGAACATGAAGTGATTTGGGTTATGAGAGGAGCTATTATTGTAGTCGGATGTGTGGCCACTGCGATGGCTATATCAGTGCAGTCTATTTATGGACTCTGGTATTTGTCATCAGGTATTTTCTGGTCTTTAAAATCTTAAATTTTTGTCACTAAATATGTTAAATGTGTTTAGATCTGGTTTATGTAATATTATTCCCACAACTGGTATGTGTCGTCCATTTCAAACATCACTGCAATACTTATGGATCGCTGTCCGCATATTTTGTCGGTTTCTTTCTAAGAGCTCTGGGAGGAGAAGCCATAATGGGTTTGCCACCAGTCATCAAATATCCATGGTATGATGAGGAAAATGGCCAACTGTTCCCATTTAGAACTTTCGCGATGTTGATGAGCTTCACAACACTACTGTCCATCTCTACGCTTTCGATTTGGCTGTTCGAGAGCGGAACACTTCCTCCACATTACGATGTATTCCATTGTGTGGTTAATATACCAGAAGATTTTGTTGTAGTACAGGAACCACACGAAGAGATGACTATTTTGAATGTAAATCAGGCCCTATTCTACCAGACCTCTGAACTTAATGGAAGAGTGAATCCAGCCTTAGTTACTGAAGACGAGACAATCAATAATAAGGTTAAAAACAGAAGTAATTCTATTAAAGAAAAATCGTATGATTTGAATGCCCAGAGAGCATCTTTGATTGGAGCCATACCACCCGGACAAGTCATTGTCACTAAATTGTGAGTTCTTTAGCTTTAAACTCAATCTTAGAAACGACTGAATAACTCTTCAAAAGACGAAACAATTCAAAACTCATTTAAGAATCATATGTTTGAGTACTAATTGACTTCAAGACTCAGTTTAGGTTTGATTTTTGTTTCAATTAAATAGAAATACAATTAATGGGTCACACATTCAATGATTGATTTATTAGAAAAACTCTTTAATATTCTGAAGAATTTTATTTGATTTGAAAGCAATAATTGAAAATTCAAAGGAAATCAATTGAATGTTTGCCACAAATCACTAAAAACTCATTTAATTCATAAAATTTTTATTTATTACTAATTTCTAAGAGTATTTTAGAATTGAATTAAAGTCAATACAAGAGAGCAGTCGTATAATCATTCAATTAAATTCATAAATATGTAGTCATTAACTAAAAATGGTTGTGATTTAATGGTTGTGAAACTGTTCGTTAGATTAAACAAATACAGTTATAAATATATATCAAACATATATCAAAATAAATAGGTTGTGCATTAAGATGATCAGGATCAATTTTTCAGATACTTCTCCAAACAATAAAATAAGAAAGTTTTTCATATAATTTTGTTAATTACTAATTAGTGTTTAATTTTCTAAATCAATGAAATCCTAAATAATATTCATAAAGAAAAGACGAAAAGACCTAAAAATATGATAATTGCTTTGATTTAAATTATAGTCCATTAATTCAAACTAAATTCAAATGCATTTCCATTCGAAGCAATTATTCTTATTTCTGATATTAAAATAGAATTACTATTGATTTACATTATTTATATAAATTCACAATTAATTGTTATTTATTGAAATTCAATTGATTTTATGGGCCTTAAAGTGAGATAAAGACAAACAATTATCAAATGACTGGATATTGTAAATAAGAATTGAGTATAAATTCGTATAAATTATTATGTTTTTCAAAATTTATTTCACTCTAAATCATCTGAAACTTTTACGCAAACTTATCATTCGTGAAAGTTGTATTAAATAGTCTACCTTGTTCAATTATTAATATTTCAATTCCATTCTAATATCCAATTCTTATTAATGGTTTTGTAGATTATTTTCGAAAATATATTTTTAGATGAGTTTACAATATTATTAAAATTATCATACATTTCGCTAATTTTGTTATATTTGATGAGTGAGCCCTCGAATAGTTGGGGTAATTTATAGGTGATTTAGAGGTAATTTAGATGTTTTCTGATATTTTATTATAATTACAAATTCGCGAAATATTTTTCGTAAAAGTTTCAGGTCTTTTAAAAAATTTTTTTGTCAATTGTTTGATGAAATTATTTTCCAATTTTGTCTTCTGTTGTGAATATTCATCGGATTATTGCTTAAAATAACTAAAATTTAAATCAAATATTAGTAGGACAAAAGTATTCGTAGAATGACCACCAAGATATCAATTTCATTCAAGTTTTATATGATAATTTTTAAGAGAAATACCCCAGAGTAAGAATTTAATGGTTCATTTGCTTTTACCATATGTCCTAC
>JAQIXD010000393.1:0-28122 GCA_034699985.1 Minunthozetes semirufus
CTTTCCTAATTTGACCACTAATTTGACCACTAATTTGACCACTAATTTGACCACTAATTTGACCACTAATTTGACCAACACATCTTAGTTTATAATATTTTATAAGTATTTGATAATTTAAAATCTTCAAGTTTGTGGTCAGTAATAACTGTGATGTGTTGGTCAAAGTGATAGTCGAAGAGATAGTTTAGTGAAAACCTTGAATTCAATCGGGAAAAGAATGTCGAAAGAGATACTGAATTAGAAGAAAACTCTCAGAAAGAGTTTATCATTTGATTAAACTTCAAAAGATTTGAGCGAAAACTTGTTTACGTCAATATTTTTAGTGATTTTGAGGTTTTATGCAATTAATGACAATTCATTTCACTGCAATCAACGGTTAAAAACAATATGATTTGATGGATAGGAACAGATACTTACTTTTCTTATATTAATAAACCCTCAAGTTTTTGATTATCAAACAAAAAGTAAATATCATTTCTCAGGAGTGCTTCACTTATTTGATTTATTTTGGGACAATCAATGAAATTCTGATTATCACAAATGTTCAGTCTTTAGAGTCCGGGGAAATCATTCTCATATTTACTGAATTTTAATTCAATTTCTATTTCTATTGTTTTAAATCAAATTTATTCTAAACTTTTATTTCTTTCTATAAAAATGTGTAAATTATTTTGGGTTTTGATTTTTATGACAAATATAAGTCCTGACAATCTTTTTAAAAGTGATAACAAATTAATTGAATTGAATACACAAAACAGTATTCATTTAAATCTGAAAAATGAAATCGATTTGGAAAATAACAAAATGTTGTGTAAGTAATACTCAATAATGTATTCAATAATTCAATAATTTATTCTAATTTTAAACTTATTTTTCGAAATTCTCTTAAAAATAACATTTTATAAGAAATTTGTTAAAATTAGATAAAGAAATTTGCGCACTATTTTGCCTTGAAATTCAAACAGCTATACCCTGAGGATAATAATTGATAAAATACAACGATTATCTGAAGTGTATTTCTTTGCGTAAACCGATTGGAAACAAAATGTAAATTTACCTAAATTACCATCATACAATATATCTGTCACAAGAAAATCAATTTTCAAAAAATGAAATGTCACATTTACTTATTTAAGACATTATGTTATTTTCTTGATATTAATCGAGTAAATAACTGAAAAACTGCTAAACATATACTACATATTTAAGAACGTGAATAGCTTGAACATTATCTTCGGGCAAAATGTGATAAAATATGATCAAAATTGTTAGAAATGTTAGAAATGATAAATGAAAAACTTGTCGTCAATTATTGCATTATTATATTATTTATATCAAGTATTGTATAACTTCTAACGATTGTATTCGTTGTCTGCGATCAAACCTTAACTATTATTCATTAATTTATTTTTGAATGAATCAATTAATTGAATTAAACTTTGAATTTTACTAACAATTGAAATACTAATTTAGTAATATTTGTAAAATTAATGAATAAAAGGTCATTCTATTATGAGATTATAATGATTTTCACCCATCAAATGACAATTCCTTGATTTATTACTTCTTTCAAAATATCAATTAAATAATATTAACACTGATTTCAATTATATGGTTTCCATTCAAGCCATGGCTAATGAAATTTAAGGGAAAATTTTACTCGTATTCAAGTTTAAAAAGTAAAAAATTTTCTTTCTGTTCCTCAATTTTTTTTAAACTTAAAATAGACTGAATTTCAAGTTTAATAGTTCTAAAGTTTCCAAATACAATCAATATTAAATCATTGTTTAATTTCACTTAACCAGCATTTTTTTGACTATTTTAAAATAATGGAAAATGGGATTTGAAGGAAAAATTCACAACTAATTAAAGTGATTCTCGATATTTATTGAGTAAATCAATATTGAAATCTATTAAACTTAAACTCAAATGAGAGGATCGTTAAACTTTTAACGTCACATTTTTGGCAAATTTCTTGTTAATTCCCATCAGCCATAAATTGAGTGAACTTTAAAGTTTCAAACAGCGATGTTTGAGGTCTCCTAAATTGATGAATCACTTTTGTATCTCCATCTCAATTCGATAATATGTTATCCTATTTAGTATTTAAAAGTGTGACAATCATTTGCTTAATAATTTTAAATTCATCTGTAATTTGTTTATTAATATTTGGTTCCCTTTTAACCAGAATTTTTCCGAAAAAAATTATATATTAAACCCTCTTTTCCTCACCTCTGGTGATATTGCATTTCTAAACTTATGAGAAAATTGTGATATAATTTAGAAATGAATTATTGAAACGATTGGTTCCCATACTTTGAAGATAATCTTTTTGTGGTAATAAATAATTGAGGGAAACTTTTTTCAACTAATATTAGAGATGAAAAGACCAATTGATTGCAGGCTTTCAAAAGTTTGACAAAAATCTTTTAAATCCATTTATAATACAAAATTGGATTCAATTTTACGGTATTTTTATAAAAAAGAAATTGTCATGATAATTATATTTTTGTCTGAAGTTTTTCATTTGAATCATTGATTTAATTGATTTAATTTCTTAAATAGGTTTGAAGTTTATGAGCAGAAGAGCAGGAGAACGGAATATGACAAATATGTGCCATAAGGATGATATCAAACATTGCATTCAACCCGATTTGAAATCAGAAGAAACAACAAATATATCGAAAGTATTAACAAAAGTCATCACATTTTTATTGCTCAAAGTATTCGTTAAGCACACCATAACTTCACGACTAAAACTAATATTCAATATATCATTACATTCTGTGATTACAATAATGACAAAATCTCTGACCATAACACTCTACAAAGCAGTCATTAGAAGAGCCTTATATCCTGTGATACGTACAGCTGTCAAGAGTTGTCTGATTCTATCTTTCAAAGCAGTTTTGAAGCCTGTCTTCAAACCTGTAATGAAATTAATCAAAGACTCGATAATTAATATTCAAGTCATTCAATATTTGACTAAAAAGATAGTAATGTTATTCATAAAAATTATTATCAAAACAGCAGTCATTGAATTCCTAATCGTTGTATTCCAGACCACTTACAGTACATATACTTTCGATTTTATTCTATTCAGAGTTTCAGTGATATTAACTCTTAAAGTATTGATCAAAGAATTAATTAATTATTTGTTAAAAAATAGAAATAAAAGTCTCTCTAAAGAGGAGATCAAAAACATTAACATTAAGATTAACTCAAATAAAAAGCTTTACATTTATGTAATCAGAAAACTGACGACAAAATTATTGAAAATTCCAATCATTAATTTGATGACAATTTGATCATTCAAAGTATGGAACTCTAACAGAGACTCTTTTGTCTCTTTAAACCCCTTTAATGTGATCAGTTAATAGTTGGTCCTTTAGAAAGATTGTATAAATACTTAATTTATTCAATAATTTCAAAACAATCGAAAGGACACTAAAAGAACTAATATTCCATCTTTTGATCAAAAATGATTGAAATATTTTGAGCATGGTGGTTTGGAAAACAACATCAAATGGAATTTGTTGGCAATAAATAAAGTAGTGACACGACCTCGCTTTTTCTGTATTCTGAGCCCAAACTATTTTAAGATAAAACTTATTACACAAAATGTATTTTATGTGTTTTATGTCTTCTCTTTTGTAAAAATGGTTTGATTTTTGTATTTTCATTCATAAGATTAATGCAATTCTTGTAAATTAGACATAATATGAAAGATAATAAACAAAGTATATGTTTAATGAATACTAATTATTATTATTCACTAAATATTTATCTTTTGATCAAAACTATAACTCACATGAAAAATGTGAATTAATTACTGATTTGTTTGAGTTGTATTTCTAATGATATGTTGAATCAAATTAAATTACCGGAACGGTTGGACATACCATTCGTGTCTCACATATTCGTTTTATTTTTGGTCTGACTTTTTCTATTGAATATACAATGAATATAATGAATACATAAAAAATAAAATATCTTTTTGTGACAAAAATGTGGAGAAAACGACAAATAAATAACAAGAAAAGCGTTTTTTATACTTAAATAGAGTAATAATTTTGCTTATATATACACTTCACATAAAATAAATGAATGAATTTCAGGAATTTTGTCACAAATCAAACACATTATTTAAAAACTAATGTCATGTTAAGTATTCACTTATCATTTTGATCTAGATCATGTATATCTAATTATCAAATTTACAAATTCTGATATATCTCATCAAATTGAGTAATGTTTGAATTATCGTCTCATTTATTGAGTAAATTTAATTATTGAGTGAATTGAAAATTCTAATCAATTCTATTCTACTTTTGATGAGATTCAATTAAAAAAAACTGTTAATTCAAAACTTATAACTTTTTTGATATAACTTTACATTTGTTTGATACTTGTGCCGATTGGAGCTGATCATCTAGATTCTATATTCTAGAAATTACAAAAATGCTAACTGATTAAAGAATTGTACAATTTATGAATGATGTTTTTAATTTAATATTTTATTCACTTTTATGAATGTGATACTTTAAAGCAGAAAAATTCTCATTAATTCTCAGTAAATATATTATAAAATATTGTTTAATTTGAATTAAATATAATATCATTGAATAACTTCTAAAATAACAATAAGCTATTGTGTTATCGTCTCTCATATCCTCCCATTCGTCTAATTATGAATTTTATTCTTAGTTTAATATAATAGTGAAATTCCGGTGCTATTTGTGCTGCAATTGTGCTATAATTGTGCTATAATTGTGCTATAATTGTGATATAATTGTGCTGTCACTTTTATCAACTTGAATGTTGAGTTTGTCCCCCCTCTCCCTTCTAATCAAAAGTACTCTTCAATGGCATAACACGAGAGGAAAGACTCCACTGCTTTTGCAAACCAGATGTAGCGGAAAGTAGGCATACGTTTGAGAAGAGCACTGAGTGGTGACTGTTGTTGGAGGAGTGAAAGCACCGTCACATTCATATTCACTATCTCTTGAGTGTTGTGTTGGCCACCAGAGCGTCAGAGAATAGGGTACTACTCGTAGAGAGTCATAGATTGGATGAAAGTTAAAATTATGTCACAACTACTGGAGCTCTAAAATAGATGACTTTATTTTTAGAGTTTATATAATCTTCTTGAGTGCCATTACAGCAAACGAACGGTGCCTTCCCTTCAGTGCCTTTCTCTCTATGAAAAACTCACTGAAAACTCTTCTATAAAAAAGTTTTTGTATAACTAGTAGTGGCCTTACATTGCATTATATCGAGTCTTGTATTCCGCCTCTCAATACCATTGATAGCCTCTTAACCCCATTTCACACAAAATTTAATTCATTAAAAATGTTGCGCCATTTAATGTTGCTCTTGGTTTTTATGGTTGTGGTCAGGACCGGACTGGCCATTCATTGTTGGCAGTGCAACTCTTTCCATGAAAGTGACTGTACTAACCTTCCTTCCGGAGCACCAGATATCACTAAATTGACTGAAAATCAACGCAAATATTATGTGGACTGCGATCAGAAGAACGACTCATTTGCGGGTAGATATCAATTGTGCAGAAAACAAGAGCAAGAGATCGATCAAAACACTCGCATTATAAGGAGCTGTGGTTTCGAAGAGTCCGGCAAAGGATGCTATAAGACGGCTAACCCTCAGGTCAAGACATTTGTCTGTGAGTGCAAAGAAGACGGATGTAATCATAGTTCAAGACTTTCTTTGAACCATTTTTTAACTCTATTTTCTGTTTTGTTAACCTTTTTTCTTAGTTTTGTTTGTTTTCTCAAATAATTATCATTTTTTGAAAATTATTGTAAAATACTTTGAATATCATTAGAAGAGATACTCCTTTTGTGTTTGACATTAGATCTGTTCCTCGAAAAGTTCCGTAAATTCAATGCTAGAACTTATGATAATTGAATTTTTAAGGCAAAACATCCTATCAATAGAAACTCATATTTGAAAATTGGCTCAAATTTATTGGATTTTTAATAATTATTTAAAGAATTGATTTAATTAATGAATGAATGGATGAATAGATGAATAGATTTATTAGAATTTTTGTATAAAATATATCGAATTTTAGTGAATATTGTTATCAAAAAAATGTATTAAAAAAAATGTAAAGAAAGACATATTTGAAAAAAATAAAGTAAAAGCTGGCAATCGAGGGATGACCTTCACTCTTATGTCTGTTCCGAACCATTTTATTAATAATGGATTTGAGAAAATTGGGACAAAACAACAAATGCTTTGAACTAAACTTTAATCGAATATTTTTGCGATAAATATTTAATTGATTTTTAGATAAGAAATGTGTAAACAAATCACAAATTTTTCGATAAAAATTGTTCAAATAGTCATTCAATGGGAGAGTCTATTGAATGGCTCCACTTTCATCCCTAACTCTAAGGCATTGAAATAAAACTTTTTCTTCAATTCATTTATTGTAGACTTAATAGTGTTTAATGAAATTGAAGTGAATTTTGTTTTTTATATCACTTTTTGATTAGAAATAATGATAAGAAAATTGTCGTAACTTTTTATTAATGAATTAAATTACAGTAAAATTAAATAAAGTAATCGTTTGATAGAATCTAAAGTTCATTTAATAGCACTTTTAGGTGAAGGACGGCATACTATTTGCCTCTTAATCTATTTATTAATAAAAGGCTTTAAATTAATTTCGTTTAAATTTAATTAAAAATTAAGTATTTTTGGAATAAAAACAAAATTTTAAACGAATATCAAAATATAAGATAATATCGAAAATAAAATCAATTGTTTTTTTAAATAAAAAAAATTGTTTTAAATGTTTGGTCGAAGTGGGGATTAACCCAAGAATACTGTTTTATAATACTTAGCTATTTATAAGTAAAAGATTGAATAATAATTGTTTTGGAGACCACTTAAAGGAATGTTGTGTTCAATGTTGGGTTCAAATTAAATAAAATAGAGTTTCGTTTCAATAGAAAACAATTTGAAATATAAATCAAACTCTAATTGGAGTCCAAATTAATGACTCGTTTTATATTAATGCGAGTTTTGATGAGTTTTGACATGAAATGAGATTAATATTGAATTAATTGATCGATCGATCGATTCTTACAATTGAGAGAAAGACTAGATTCAAATGAAAAGGAATTCCAATAATAATAATACAAATAAGTGTCAGTTCTTATTGTAATTTAACTTTCGTTTGACGTGTTGTAACCCTGAAGACGATGAATACAGCGGTAAAGGGGTTGATGTATCAGTATTTGAATGGTTTTTGTTTTTGGAGAGAGAATGGGAACGGTTTGGCGGCTCTTTAAATCTCGGGGGAGTTTTAGACAAACTCGGACTCAATGAAAATCGACTCAACTTTTGAAGAGAAAAATATTTAATAAAAATAAATAAAACGAAAATTATATCAAAATTATACCTCTTTTTCGAGATTCGATAAGTGATTATTCGATAGGTCTTTCCTATCGATGAGTTCTTCGGCGTGTTTTTGGGCTAAACGTAATTTAAGCGATTCATTGGATTGATTGGCGCCGCCGTCGCCATTGGTGTGCGGCCGAGAATCGGAACCATTAAATCCTTCGGATTCATTCATAAGAGACTGCAATCCCTGAACTTTTCTCTGGAGTTCGATATTTTTGAGTTCGAGTGCAGCCAATCCCTGAGTAATGATCTTCGCCTCATCGAAAATCACGTCACTCTTTGCTGAGGTATCAAAAGTTTTAACAGTTTTCCTCTGAATGTCGTCTAAAGTGGTCTTCAAAACTGATTTTTCTTTTTCTATTAAAGAATAACTTCTTTCCAAACGTTTCTTTTCGTTTTCCAATTTAGTGACCCTTTCTTTCAGGGATTCATTATCTTTCTTCAGATAAGAGACATCACTTTCTCTGTCAGTTATGGCGTTACACGAAGAGCTTAGTTGCCTCTCAAACTCCCGGCGCTCGCTCTCATTAAAAGACATTTGAGCCATAAGTTGTTTATTCCGTTGCGAAAGGTTTGCATTTATTTCTCTCAATTGTGACAACGATTTACTGATTAATAGATAATTGAGTTATAAAAATGTTTTTAAAGTAAATACTTGGAGAAAGTCATACCTGGAAGAGTCAAAAGATTCCTTCAAAGCATTTCTCTCGTCTTTAGTTGTCTCTAATCTTCTCTTTAAGTCTTGAATTTCGTTTTCTTTGGCTTTGAGTCTGTTTTCGAGAGAAGTGTTACTGATTTTGTAATTATTGAGCTCTCGTTTGACGTCGAGGCGAGACTTTTCGACTTCCATTAGAGTAGATCTCAATTCGTTGCAGTCATCCATTATTGAACTGCGAGAGCCCTCAAACTCTTTGCAATTCTTTTCCATATCTTTAACTAATTTGTTGAGTCGTTCCACTTCTGATTGTCTCTCTCGTAATGAATCGGTAATGGTTTCAAACATTTGTGTCTTTTCTTTCTTCTCTTTTAATTCATTTTCTAATAATTGTTTGTATTTTTCGATTTCAGTATTGAGTGAATCGATTTGAAACTCAAATGAATAACATTTTTCGTTTGCCTTAACTAAAGAGGTTTTGAGGACTTCCTTCTCATTGTCGACTGCAATCAGATTAGCCTTCGTTTGTTTCAATTGAGTCAATACTTTCTCTCGTTGTGATGTCATTTCAGACAAATTATTAGTCATTTCTTCCAATTCTTTCGATAAATTCGTTATCTTTTCATTCATTTGGCTTTCGATTTGAGTTTTGTCTGATTTTAAGTCATCAATGATTACGTCCTTCTCTTTGGTGAGAGTTTCCAAATCGTGTCTCTCTTTTTCGGCGTTTGTTTTAATTCGATGCAACTCTTCGTCGGTTTCTTTAAGTTTTTGTATCATTGAATTGATATCATTCACAGACTTTCTATCAGAAACAGTCTTCTCGTGAGTCAATCGATTGATTTGTTCTTTGAATTCTTGTTCTTTTTGAGTGACCTCTTGTCGCAAACAATTGATTTCATTAATTCGGGATTTTTCTAAATCAGACCAATTCTTCTGAAGTCTTTCGATCTCTTTTTGATTATCAGTCAATGAGTTAGTGAGAGATCTAATTGTGTCCATACATTCACTTTTGGCCTTTTGCTCGAATTCTAGCGATTGTCTGAGTCTTTGGTTTTCAGTGGAAAGATTTTCGCATTTATTTTCCAAACTCTGGTTCTTCTCATTTGTCAGCAAAAGTGATGACTTAATCGATTGATTCTCCAATTCTAAAGAATGTAATTCATTCTTCAATGAATTGATCTCTTTTTGAGCCGAATCTCTATTGGCTGTCATTTCAATCAATTTGTTATTTAATTCATTTGAATTTAAATTGAATTCATTTGTCTTAATCTTAAGATCTGTTTCACATTTGTTTAACTCATTTTGAAGTCGATTTATTTCTGAGTCTTTTTGTCGAACAATTGTTTGTAAATCAATAATCGATTGCTTCGATTCCATCAACTCTTGTGTCACTCCTTTCAACTGAACGCTCAGACCATTGGTTTCTTTTTGTGTCTTGTTTTGGTACTCATTGTGATCAGTCATCAACTTATCAATTGTTTGTTCAAAACTGATTTCCTTTGTTTTGAAGTCGTGTCGCATATCTTCAAATGTTTTTTCATACCTTTTAACAATTGATTCCTTTTCTAATCGCATAAAAGAAATCAATTCTTGTTTGGCTGAAGACAAACGATTTAATTGCAGATCAAATAACTCGATCTTATCTGAAACGTGTTCGGAATCAGTTGACTCATTGAATCCGGAGGTATCGTGACCTTTGACCTCTTCGCTATTGGAGGCCATCACATTAATAAACGAAGACTATTAGAAAGATGAGTTGTTTTGTCAATTTGTTGTCTATTTGTTGACAAAACAATCAATATTTTGAAAAATAATTTCTTTAGTTTTGTTTTCAAAGCATTACATAAGAATGCGCTCAAAATAAAAACAAATCATTTTTTCGTAATACATATGTCGGGCCCAACACTATGGCCAACACTGTGGCCAACACTCAAACCTTTCTTTCAAACAAAAGACATTCTTAAGAAAGATTTGGTTTTCTATTAATTACTAAAAAATATTTTTAATTTTTTAAATAAATTTATTA
This sequence comes from Minunthozetes semirufus, assembly GCA_034699985.1. NCBI lineage: Eukaryota > Metazoa > Arthropoda > Arachnida > Sarcoptiformes > Punctoribatidae > Minunthozetes > Minunthozetes semirufus. Next base: position 10,122 of record JAQIXD010000393.1, read on the forward strand.
AATATTTAATTAAATAATAGTTTTTTGAATAAACAATATTTCAATAGTTTTATTGACAAAAGATGTCACTCTCTTCCACTTCTTGGACTCTTCGCTGCAAATAATGTTAAAAAATGGTTAAAATTCAATTATCTTCGCTGTTGTCATCATTTTCATCTGCATTTTCATTGTCTTCTACTTCTTCGGTACTTGAATTGAGAGTATTGTTTACCACAATCAAGAGCTGTTCCATCGCTTCTTCGCTAAATCTCTCTTCATTTTCTTCGATAAGAAGTTGTAATTCAACCAAATTATTGGGTCTTTGGTTAAGAATTTGCAATTTTTCTGCTTTTGTCAGACGGAAAGTGTCTTTGACTGCTAAAAGGAATTCCTGGACCTGTGTTGGAGTGACTCCCGAAGCAGTGGAGTCCTCCAAATACTTAATAGATTCGTAAGCAATTGTCGCCAACTGTTTGTTGTCTTTAAGTTTGGATTTATTTTCTTGGATTTCATTTAAGAGAAGCAAAACCTCACAATTGCTGAGAAGAGCACTGTTTTGGTTCATTACTTCCATTTCTAAAATGGATTGAAATTACAATTAATTCAAATATTGTCACAAATTGTCCACAAATTGAAAGATTCAAATGTTTTACAAAAATCAAACATTTTTATTGTGTTTTGATTTGAAGCGAAGTTAAGTGACATCTATTGCACTCAATTAAGTCAAACATATATCAGAATCAATTTTCTTTGCAATTCTTTTCGCAACTTTTCATCAGTTTTAAATCACTCTATAAATGTGGACAATTTAGATGTGATAATGACTAATGTGATACAAAAGAGAGCACAAATCATATTCTATATAAAAATCTATATTTTAAACATTTGAGGGATAATATACTGTATAATATATTGTATGAATGGAGTGGTTATTTAATAAAGTGGTGGATAACAAAAAATTGATGAGAAAAGTACTGACACTGAGTTTAGCTAACATATTGACTATTATACAAGTATGTGATACCTGATAGTTTAGTGTGGTGTATGCCTCTGAGGACAGACACTTATTCAATTCAAAATTGCTTAGAAATTATTTTCATATGAATTGAGAGATAGTGAAAAACATCACAAAATATTAGTTGAAATCCATTATTCATATTTGTATTTAATATTACTTTTTATATAATAACTAATTCTTTCATATATTCTAGAAAATAATATTAAAAATTCATCAAATAATTGAAACATGATATGAAGTAAACATCTTTTTAACGAAATTATATTTTCGTTATAAAATAAATTTACGAATTCAGTCATCTGTTAAAAGAACTGCAATTCTTTAACCTCACAAGTATTTCATTTAAAAGGTATCATCATTTGAATACTTAATTACTTATTTTAATTACCGCTGGAAAGTCTGTCTATTGATATTCTAATAAATATATGTACTAAAGAATATAAGCAAATAAGGACAGAAAAATGTAAATTACAAACAATCTTTATGTCTATCTTCGAATAGATTCAGAATTTTAGGAGTTACAAATTGGTGAAATTGACCTACCTCAAACTACCTCAAACTCAAGGTCCATTTCATTAATGTAATGTAAATTAAAATTCTTTCATTGGTTTTCATCTTTACTTAACTTTGAACAATTGATTTTACAATACTTAAGTGTTTTTTCATTTATCATCCAATAGATTATTAGACTCAAATTCATTTCTGAAAATCCATCATTTTAACCAATAATCTTAGGCTAAAAGGAGCATGGTAGTCTATGTTGCCCTTCTATTGCCAAAACACTGAAAATTCGCGAAAATTATAAAGAAATGATATACCGTTTTATTATTAAAATATTTAGTTTGCATTTTATTTTAATTTGATAGTTATTTGACATTTTTTTTGATTGAAAGACCAGTTATTCAATTATTTATCAAATATTTTAAAATTTGTAATTAATTTTTTCACTTTAATTGCTATAAAACGAGTTAAATTCGTATACAATTGATCCAGGTGGCTAAACTTAGTTCAGCAATAATTTATATTCTGTTCTTTCATTGAATTGAAAGCAACGAAAAGTGGAGTATTCGCTTGCGTTCAATACCTGTCCACTACACCCACTTATAACAAGTTTCCAAATACAGTCAAACATTAAAAGATTGTTTTTGGATCAGAAAATGGCTATAATTTGATATATATTTTGATTGGATTTAACGTTAATTTAACTAATTTTAAATATAAAATGAATTATATTTTAATAAATTGTTTGATTTTTGTATTTTTATGCGCTTTTACTGACTCACAGAGAATCCGCTATAGAATAAGAACAAGACCTGAATGTAGAGATAAGGGTCCGCGAAGATCCGAAGAGCTGCCACCCATAGTATTGACCGGATTTGTTGAACAACTTTATCCGAGTGATGGGGACGACACTTACAGCGCTTCTGTTATGATTAAACGCGTTCTTCGAGGACAGCAGTCTCTTGAAAACAACAGAGTAACGATTGGGGGATTTGGTGGAACTGGTAGTGGTTTCTGTTATTCTAATACCAGAAAACGAGATACCTGGATATTTCTATTAAATCCAGTGTCTTCTGGTTTTCTACGACTCAACAACACTCTGTTGAAAGTGACCCTACCCAATTTAGATAGAATGAATGCTCTCATCAAAGGCAAGCAATAAGTTATTTGCTTTAATCAAAGTCTTAAATCATATGACTTTTCTTTAGACGAACCCTATAGAAGACGGACCGCAATAACTGAACGTAAATAAACTTATATTTGATTTCGTTTCAGTTGTTATATAATATTCAATACAGAAGTTATTATGTGATTGTATTGTGTTTACTCTTTTCATATCTTCTATGTCTCTCCTCCAGTGCCGTGTGAGCGACAATATTGTGAAAACAATGGTAACTGTATTGAAGAGAATCGATCGGCAGGTATTCTTACTCGAGCCAAGTGTCAGTGCCTCGAATATTGTGCTCAAAATTATAGCCCTGTTTGCGGTCAGTTATTCTTTTTTTTTCTCTTAATATTTGACATATTTTCTAAAAAATTGATTTTCTGTTGAAATATAGGTTCAAATGGAGAGACATTTCAGAGCGATTGTCAGTTACGACTCCAGTCGTGTCGCCGAGGATTTAATTACTTCGTTAGATTTCCTAATTCTTGTGAAACAGGAAGACGTACCAGAGATGTTCAAACGGCTTTCCTCTCACAGCTCTCCATTTAATACGATTTTGATTAAAACTTCTTTTTACATTAGTTTTTGAATTTTCCTTTTTTATTGAAATTAAAATAATTAAAGTGTTTTTGTAACAAAATTTTAAAAAATTGTCAAATAATTCAAATATAATAATAAAAAGTATTAACGAATCGATTAAAAAATGTTTAAACAAATAATAGTAATAATAATGTAATAAAAATTGGATAAAACATTAGAATAAATGAATGGATTTGGAACTGAATTAATAAGTTATAAATTATTAATTATTAAAAGAGATCGCTGTAATCGATTAATTTTCTGCTCGACATTTCTCTTTTATTTTTATCATTAATTTCTTTTTTCTTAATTTTATGACTCAATAGTGTTTCGATGTCTTTAGTAGTGATCTCTTCACCATATGTTTGATATTGGTTTTCATCCGATTGTTTGTATCTTCTAATCCGATGCAATAGTTTGGCCATATCTGCCATTTCCTTAAGTAATGAACGATTTATATCTGAGACTAATGCGTGATCTATACTAAAGCCGTTCTCATCCCTTCTCACCAGATGTTCTTCGACCAATGCTATCAAACAATTAAATATATTAAATGTATAGAATATGTTATATTAGTATCAGATATTCATTAATCATTCAATATTGGACTCACCTCGAGGTTGATCACACATTTTGCTTAAAAATCAATCGATTTCTTTTAAACAAATAAATTGAATGAAATTTATTTTAATTAAAATATGGTTTGAAATAAAAATTTCATTTCATTTGATTTTTATTTTCGGCATTAATATTAACTCAATATAATAGAGACGAGAATTCGTTTGCACTCATTTAAACACTCATTAAAATACAAATCAAATGAAATGTTTCTATCAATTCTTGTTTAAAATTTTTCCACTAATTATTCATTTCATAAAAGTTTGTGTTTTTGAGGGAAAGAGATGAAGTGAAGAAAGTACTCGAATCTGTTTTGTTAGCTGACTGTCAGACAGACTTTAATTATTGTGTCATTTTAATGAATAGAGAATTTTAATTGAATGTCATATTCACTGATAATCTAAAATCTATTCATACTCTGAGTGTACTTAAGAAAGAACCCATACTTAGGAGCTATAGATTCTGCTATACAGGTATAGACTCTTTAGATTATCTTTATTCAAAGTGTTGACTTGAGTGTAGGTTCTCTCAACATTTTTATTGAAAGACGATTAGTCAAAACGAATAAAATAGTTTTGTGAGTGAAAATCTAAATATTGAATGAATTTCCTATCACTAACTTTGACTCATTTCAATTTTATCTTTTAGAAAACTTTCAATTGATTTTCCTAACTTTATTTCACAGTAAAAATGACCATGTTAGATTTTAGCTCTATCTTAAAATTTAAGCTTAAAGGGCAAGTTTCTGACTTATCTAATAGTTTTAGCCATCAGTTGAAAAGCTATACATTATTAGACTACCTTTGAAGAGAGAGTACAATACAATACTAAACAATTGGAAACAACAAACAAAATAAATTTACTTTATATTCACGCCGTTAAAGCTGTTAGAACATCACAACTCTAATCAAAGAGTTTAATTACCCCTTAATTATCCCTTAAAGTCAGTCTTAAATAACAAATTTCGATATAATTATTGAGATTAAAAAGTTTTAAGTACTTAAGCCATCATCTAATCCACTCAATTAAGGTTAAAGCTATTTGTGTGACCTCTACTCACTTCTATCATAAATTTGAATTCAATTAAATGAATAAATTAGAGACTCATACGAAAGGAGACCAAAAAGTTAATCAGTCAATGAGTGACCAGATTTTAAATATTGAATTTTATTTATAAAAATAGCACTAAATTTGTTAATATAATAATAATTAATAATCAATCAAATTTATTACGTGAAAAGTACTCAACAAAGAAACGTGACAACCATTCAGACAATTCACAAACAAGAAAAGGAGTGTACATTTCGCACGAAATAATCATTAATAATAATTATTCATTCATTTATACATGGGTAACACACTTAAATCCAATCCCTAGTAGCGGGTCCATGTTACAAAGTGTGGAACTACCATCAATTTGACACCAAATACCACCAAACATATGTTTATTCGAAAGAAGACACAGAAGTGAGTCAAACACACTATATCTCGTATACTTATCTTTTATTTTTATATACAAGATTTATATAGTAGATATTTTTAATTTTGACCATACTATAAATAAAGACAATAAAGGTTAAAAACCGAGTAGCTTTTCTGATTAAATCAAACATAGAATCATCAGATGACTTGAAAATTAAAATCTATTAATTATTCAATTGAACTTTTTCAATAGATTGAGCATGTTTGTTTTAGTCAGAAATGCACATTTATTTTTTCATATTTCTGAACTTAATTTTCAACAAGATCAAATTTAAAGGGGTCAAATCTTTGAAAGACCGACCTCTCTTGGACCCTCTTGAAGAGGCGCGGTCTAAGTTTGTGCCCACTTATTATTGAATAATAAACTACACATTTGACAGACGGACATAAGTCATATACTGAGCGCAAACTCTTGTGTGCCGTCATTCTAAACACTAGAAGACTAGATGTGGGAGAAAAGCTTTTCTGTAGAGAGAGATCCAGACATCAGTATAGTTTGAGACCACCTTTAGTTTCAATCACTTATATATTATATTCTTCCTTCAAAAAACTTTTTGTTGAGACCTTTCCTTTCTTTTGACAAAATTACAATTATATTAATAATAGTTACAGACTTTCCTATAAAATAAACTCAATTTTTCACTGAATAAGAGCTTAAGTAAAAGTACTATAAAATTCTTACGAAAGAAAACCATAAGAATATTCTTTTGAAATAAAAATTATATAAATTTTAAAAAATGGATAAAATTTCTAAATTGGTTTCACTTTTAATAATAATTTTGAATACAATAATTTTGGTCAACGGATCGGAGAGCGAAACAATCGCTGGATTTCAGGTAAGAATCACTTCTTTATCAATAATTCTGAAGTTGTTTTCAACTCAAATACTTTTTACTTCTTTTTATTGAATATTTTTCTGTTTATTAAACAGAATTCAGTTAAAGTTGTTATAAACTTGAGAACACAGTTCATGCGGTGATATATACTTAATTAGCCTGATTACAGTTACAAAAGCTAATATCTTACAGTAAAGTATAGTTTTTAATAGGTACAAGGACGACAATTCAATGAAAAATTGAACTTACATTGTATTTGTTTATGAATTTTGATGTTAAATGATATAATTCAAACAAATACAGTTCAATACCTCTTATTGTGTGAATAAATCTGAAATGTTTCTATGTTTTAATTGGTGTGTATTTTATATTAAACATCTACGGGACGTATGTATAGCAAAAAAAGAGTACAACAAAAAGCTCACAATTAAATCTTATTGCTAATTATGCTAAAACATTTCAATTTTATATTAGCATACATTGACTTCTTTACGTATGACTAAATTAAAAAGGGGTATTAAATAGAAAGAGATATGTCATCTTAATATTTAGATTTTTCTCCCATTAACGTAATGTTAGTTTTCGCAAAAGTTGAGGCGTTTCTGTACGACTATATCCCTAATGATTTTATTTTCGAATCAAGAGAGAGGGTATTGGTCCTTAACAAAAGGATAACCCACCACGACTAAATTCATTTCAAGTACATATGCTGTAGACTCTAGAATAAAGTTGCGATTCCACACATTTTCTTAATATAATTGAAAAAGAATAGAAATTTTACTTTCTATTAGTTATGCAAAAATCTGAAAACTTCCAAACTTTCTTTGGTGTGATTTTAAATCAGAGAAGTAGTTAGTAAATGTCTACCAACTTACAGAGGAAATTGTTATGGTAAAGCGGCTTATTTTTCAGATAATGTTCAGAGAGGAGAATGATGTAGAAGGGATTAAATCCCGAATTTTAAATTCGGTTAAATATTTTAGTGGGCTTTTTGGCTACATCTCGATCTTTTTGATTATGATTTCGATCAATAAACATAGGATTTAAATAATTATCAAATAATAAGTAATTCGATCGGCAAAATCCAAAGAAGGTAGGGATCAAATACATCTGATACTCGATCAGATTTACCGCTATTCGAACGATTGGCAAAAATACCCTCTTCATAAACTGATAATTTTTAAGCAATAATGACTATAAGTTACGATAAATGGAAAAATTCGAGATCAACTTCTAACAAAAGACCTGTTTGTTACAGTTCTTATGTCAAACATAAAATTATATACAATTAAATGATTTAATGAGTTGTAATGAGTGGGTTAATGAGTGGTAATATCAGAAAAGAAAGAAATAATGTAATTTGTGTTAATTTAGTTACAAGAGTGCCATAGAATTAATAAAATACATATTTGTTTGGCTATGAATGTCGTAAAAAGGCTTTAATTTGTATTTAATGTAAACATTTGTTTGTTTACACCAATAGAGAGACGAAGAATATGGGAATGGATTAAGTCCTCGAACTTTGAGCGCTTTGACAGCTGGCGATAGTTCCAGGAATTTGGACATCAATTCTATGTCGGGTAAAGACGTCGTCAGACGACTGATTCATACGCCATCACTCAATCAGATAAGTGGTGGTGAAGTGTTACGATCCCTTGATCCTTTGAGTGGTGGGCTTTTATCACAAACACTCAATAGAATCGCAGGTAAATCAATATTTATATATAAAATATATTTAATAAATATAACAAAAAATGATTAAATGTATTGCTTTTTAATTATTATATTTTCGCTAAAAAGATCAAAATCTCGTGAATTCAATCGACCGAATCTCAGGCACTCAACTGTTGAGGTATTTCTCTGTTATTTTTTGTTTTGTTTCAAAACCTAATTCAAGAAACGATTGGACAGAGAATTGGAGCGTTTGAGTGGCGGACGGATATCAAAATCATTTGAAACTGTCAGCGGTTTTGAAGTTTTAAATGCATTAAATAACATAAATATTCGTCCAAATCATGTGAGCTTTTCATTGGGTCGACCAAAAAGAACAAGTTTGGATACCATGAGTGGAGTCTCAATCGGATCCGCCAGAAAGAGGAGGTGACTTTAATTCTTCTCTCTTTTATATATCTTTCATTATTATTGTCTTTATTTGGTCTCCATTTTATTCCTATTAAAAGATTTGATTTCGATTTAAATAAATCTTTTAATCCTTATTTTCAAACACTAATTATTATAAGTTTGAAATATTTAACCGATTCTTCACTACATTTCAAAATAGTTTTCCAAAACTTAATTATTTTTCTTTTCTTTAATTCGTTATAAAAATAGCTTAAAAATAATAAATTTCTCGAATAATAGATTTCAGAAATAATTTAAAGACTAATCGCTTTTGTCTCTCTATTAGAGATTTATTTTTGTGGATATCTTAAACTTAACTAAAAGTTTATTCAAATGATTTTAAGTTTGGATCCAATGAGTGGAATGTCTTTTGGAGTCGAAAAGAAAAATTTCGACGAAATCGACAGAACAGCCTTCACTGGATTCAAAAGAAATTTTGATGAAATCGATAGATCGGGTTTTGGAGGATTCGTCAAAAAGAACTTCGATGAAATTGACAGATCAGGTTTCGGGGGATTTGTTAAGAAGAATTTCGATGAAATCGATAGATCAGGTTTTGGAGGATTCGTCAAAAAGAACTTCGATGAGATTGATAGGTCTGGATTCGGGGGTTTTGTTAAAAGAAATTTCGACGAAATCGACAGAACAGCCTTCAGTGGATTCAATAAAAGAAATTTTGATGAAATCGATAGAACAAGTTTCGGTGGTTTCGTCAAAAAACATCAAAAGACGCCTAAACTTGTCTCAAAAATCAACGGTTCTTCAAATAAATCATAAATCGAGTCTTAAATAAACAAAATGAGCCATAAATTTGTTGACATCTAATTATGTTTACAGAAATGTTTAAATAATGTCTAATATTTGGTGTTATATGACTATTACTTTTAAATACAAAACATTTTATCATTAATTTGTTTGATTTTATCTCAATTTCATTATTCAATAAGAATTGATTGCAAACTGATCTCTCTTTTTCTCATCAATTACTATAAAATCACATTTTTTTTGCGTCAAAGTTTACTTGTTAAGTATATTTCATATGATTTTACCATTAATAATATAAATAAAATCTTAAAACCCTTATTTATTCTGAGTAGTTGTGAGTAGTTCTGCACATCTTATTTCATAATTAAAATTTCTTTTTCTCCTTTTGTTTGTTTAACTAATTTATTCATTTATGAAATAATGTTATAGGGGTTGGACACCAAAACTACCATCTTCACAAAAATAGGTATAAAATAGGGATTCAAATTTCTTTAATGCTTTCGCATGAACTCAATTAAAGTACAATTTGTATATATTTTCAATTGAATAAAGTCCTTAAATATGAATAATGATATCCGAAAAGACACTTCACTGCATAGCACACCATAACATTATGGCATAAATGAGTAAATGAGGAATAAATAATCTTAATTAAACATTTCTTCGCTAATGTAATCGTGACTGTGAATAATATGAGTACTAAAAGGTATTAAAAGGTAAATGATTTTTAAAAAGAAATTCTCAAAAATAGTGATATTTAATGCAAATTATTGACAACAAGTAATACATTCAACAATAGGCTCAGGATATGATTGAATTCATTCAAGTTTTCGAAACAGTCATTAAAAACATTTATATTAAAATTTTATATTCACTAATTATTCAGATATTTAAGACATTTAACAATTAATTAATTTAATTTACGAATTACTCAAATGAATGAAACATTTATTGAATTTATAGACAAAACTATAAATTCTTTCAATTCTTTTAACTCAAAGTTATATTTTGACAGAAAATGTAAAATCAAATATCCATTTGTTTTGTAAAAATGTTAAGAATGTTCAAAATGATAGACAAGTCTTATCGTGATATGAATCCCATAAATTAATTGTTTTTTGGCTTTCATTAAAAACGAGTGAATTTAGAGGAAGATTTTGTAAATTAAGTTTGAAATACCAACAATTGTTGCTCCATTTACAGCACTCGGAGTGTCTTAAACTTTGATGTGAATGGTGATCATCAGAAATCTAGTTGTCATAGTGTGTTTTCAATTGAATGTTTCATCTTTTTCTGCGATCAATTGTAAGGAATTACATGATTTAAGTGATTGGAAATAATCAAAAGTTATTTAAGAAAAGTTTAATTATTTTTGACTTTGATTTCACTAACAAATGAAATTTCGTTGAAATTGGGTCTGAAAATTGGGATTTTGTGAAACAGTGAAACACCTTTTTTGTTACTCTCAAAATTGTTGATTTAGATTTACCCATATACACACGTATTTTTAACTTACAGAGATGTTCACACAATTCTAAGCCCTGTTCATTGAATAGCTATTGGGCTGAACTCTATTTATTCTTAGCCCAACTTCCACAATGAAAAACAAGCTAGAAATTACATTTCAATGAATGCCAGGTTACAATTGTTGCAATTTTTAAAAATATTTGAAAATTATTTCAACAAGGAACTTCGATATTAATAAAGACCCCATTAAAAATAAACAAAACATTTCCTTTATTAACAAACTCCTCCCCCTACTAAATTGCTGGGTGGGGGGGGGGACGAACGGAAATGACGCTTACTATATATGCCAGTAACCTGGCATTAAAAATTATCGACTTATGGAGTTTTGGACGACCATTAAGTGATTCTATTTTATTTTTTGTAGACTAATCTCAAAGCGACTGAAATGCAAAAACTAGATACTGTTGACAAGACTCTGAAAGTAATGACAAAAAGTCTTATTTTTCCAAAAGATTTTGATAAAACTTTTTAACAATATTTTCGTTTGGATTTTGAAAATGTTTTCAAACAAACAATTTTTGTGAAATATTTTTTGTTTAAAACAAAAGAATTGTTTTTCATATTTTTCTAGACTTCTCTATAATGAATGACCTCAGGGTCGAGTGCTTATTAATTGGGAAGGGTTTGTATTAGATGTTTATAGAAGTGATGCCTTTTTTTAAGTTTAGAATGAATTATACAAAGTTTTGCACTTCAAAAGAGATAAAATAATGGACAGATGGAGTGTCCTCATTACCAAACCGAGCATTTCTTTAATGGATTCATTCGCGATCCCTCTCGACATTGATATGCATTCGCGAAGTCATATGAGTTTGAGAGCGGACCTAAAACTCTGTACAAAATGTTATTTAAGGGTTTCCTTATAGACAATTAAGTGTACACAACCTGATAGGTCCAGGGCTGTGCACAGAAGAGCGAACTTTACTCAAAGCATCTTCTGGTCTCATAGAACCGCACCATATCTTAAAATTGATTAAATATTGAAGAAATAAAATAATTAATTAGAATGAAAATGAACCTGAGCATAATTCAAGAAGAATAGTTGGTCGTGTGTCAAAGCAATTCCGGGTAGTTTTGGTTCGACTCCATTTATTTTTTCCCACTTTTTGAAAGCCTTTGAAAATTTTGTTTTGTTTTTAAGTTATTTGAACTCAAAATAGTTGACTTACTCTATAGGCCTGTTTGAGCCCTCCGTTGTCCGCAATATTTTCCCCTTAAGGAAGAATTGATTGAAAAATCAAGAGTAAGGGCAATAGAGTGTGAATACCCTGAGTCATTTTCCCATTCACATTCATTCTAATGTCTTCGAGAACATAACTGGAGTACTGATCGATTATGCACTGAGCTCTTTGTCTGAATCTCTTAATGGTAGCGTTATTCCACCATTGCTTTAGATTTCCCTCTTTATCAAACTGTCGGCCCTTATCATCAAAACTTTAGAAAATCAAAGAATTGAATAATTGAATGATTCATTGAAAACAAGTTTACTATGTTTTACCCATGAGTTATCTCGTGTCCGATTACCTGAAATAATAAACAATTTTATATAAATTTTATTTAAATATAATTAAAAGATTATTTCAAAAGAATATTTTCACTCTTCTTATAGTTTGATATATTTCTATCAAAAGTTCTATTAAAATGTCAATTCTCTATATTCTGTAATAGAGGCTCATATGTGATCATTACTGACCTCTAAGGAGGAAATTCTGAATATTTTTATTGATCAATCGAATGACCATTCTAAACCATTCTAAACCATTCTAAACTATTCTCATTTAGATTAGTTAAAACCATTTAAATTCACTTTAGAACTATTCTCTGAAACAAAAAAAAAACAAAAATAAATAGTGTTTAGAGAAAGAATAAAATTGAAACATTTAAAGTTGATTATCAAATAACTATCTAATGAAGGAAATATACGAAAGGCATACCACTCCAATTCCGCCGTAATTCAGAGATCTGTTAAAACAAATTAATATACTTTAAATTGAAAACACTTTTTGTAAGAAATAATTACTTCGGGAAATGTTGTGAATAGAAGAGGGGTTGTAATATTCCGGCCGGAAATACGATATCATTTTTGTTTGGATTATAAAAGGCATTGACGACCGCCGGCTCTGTAGTCCATCGATCCTTATTAACAGGTTGGCGTAGTTTTAGCAGATTCTTCGCCGCCTCATATCTTAATACTCCTAAAACACTTTGCAAGAACTGATCTTCAAATACCTGTAGCTGTAATATCACATTAATTTCAATGATTTTCACATTTAATGAGAAATTAAAAGAAAAATATTTTTGGAAAAAATGATAAATAATTTAACAATTACACCAATTATGTTGGTTTAACATTTTAATAAAACCTTGGCCATGGAAGGGCAAATTTTTAATGCAGAGTTGATTATTGTAAAAATAACTACTGAAAGGACAAGATTTACTTTTGAGCCAAATGGTCACCTATACTCGGACCGTAGTACACATCTCAGTATCAATTCATATGATAATGAACTACAAATATCCAAAATTTCATTGATCTACCTTGACACCCCAGGCGACGAGACTCCCCTAAAGTTTGACTTTTTGGAGGTCCGTATCTCGGAAACCTTGAGATATTTTAAAATAATTTATTTTTCAAAAAATACTATAATTTAATACTAATTTAAAAGTGAAAAAATATTGTTGAAAAATCAAAAGTATCATGGTCAAATTTGAATTCGAATTTTTCAAAAAATTATATGACCATGATGTAAATGAATTTTTGCCAATATTTTTACAGTTTATTATAAAGGGTTGAATAATGTATAAAATAAAAAAAATAAAATTAAGACCATCCAGCTTCTTTTTCGAGATAAAAAATTATGGTAAATTTACAACCTTAGCCCCATAGAAAAACAATGTAAAAATGGTACTTTTGATTTTTCCATCTTATTATTTTCTTAATACAGTAATAAAGTATATGTACTAAAGTGATATTTGGTTCAAAGGAGACTCTCCTGAAGAGGACTTTCTGGACATTCTTGTACTGAGAAGAAGCAAATATGATATATGCTTTGATATATGCTTATTATGTTTCTATAATTTATATATTTGTAAGTCTGGTCCGACTCTATATACGAATAGTTTGTAAGAAAAGGTATTTTAGGAAAAGGTGTTGAAAGGAGTTGAAAGTGTTTTTTACATTTGAATAAATAGTATATCGAATCTCAAGTGAATCGTTAATGGATTTGAATCTTTCAAGACTTAGACTCCATTTAAAGAGAGAGAAATGCAAACAAAATGATACGCTTTTAATGTTATGTTCATAAGACTACTCACTAATTGATATTCTTTGGAGAGCTCTATAGGATTTGTGAGTAGATCGGGATAACCTATCCTCTCATTTATGGCATTGGCCTTCTCTCGCGCCACTTCAATGGTCGACTCATCCATCCAGTCATTCAAACTCAACAATTCATTGAAAGCATTCCTTATGTTATGAATCATTTCGAGTGCAGTTTCTTTACTTTTAGGATCGAAATTATCTCTAATAAAGAGAGCGCCGACAGCCATTCCCATCTTCTTGTTAACCAATTCCACGCATTGATTCCATCGAATCCTATCTGCAGACACTCCTAAACAAATTAAACCAATGATTAATTGAATTGTGAGCTCTGATGGCCTGTAATTGCGAACCCAAAAGTATTTTCTTGAATTCTGTTCTGAAGACCGCATATTCTCCGTCAAGATATGGAAGAATGTATTTGACTAATCTCCAGACAACATAATTGTGGACTATCTTCGAGTCCTGATGGGAAAGAATTTTTCCCATTTCTTTGAAGTATTCGATGGAATAAATAACAATTTCTTCGTCAGCGAAGACTTGTGTCGGCAAAAAGATATTCAAATAAGTAATCCAATCGAACTCAGGAATCAATTCTTTCAATTGTCTGATTTGCATCTTTTTATAAATAGCTCCGGTGTCGTGTCGGTCCGCCTCCGGCATTGATATCTGAAAATATTGTTCAATTAAACTATGTCTATGTCTTTAGTGGTTAGTTAAACACTACTGACATTTGCGAGTTGAGTCTCAAATTCTAAAACTTTGGTCATCTCTTCTAAAGCATAGGATCTGTTTGCGCCCAACAAAACTGCTATTTCAGTCATAAGCCTTAAATAGGCCTCCCTTTCCTTATAACTCGATTCCTTCAAGAAGTAGTCTCTACTGGGAAGGCCTAAAGACATTTGATCCAACTTTTGTGACAAAGAATTTATTAATTATTGCATTCTTCAAATATCTGACAGTAAATGATAATAAAGTGGGATATAATAGAGACTCACTTGGATTATATTCATTGATGAGTTTCGATCATCGGGTCCAACCCATTGCTCAACTATTAATCCTTGATTATAATCGCCCCTTAATTTTCCGAGTAATGTTTCTAATCTCCAAACTGGAGAGTCCCAGTTTTGGTCGATGACAGGCCAACCGCCCAAATCTTTTATAACTTCACGCAAAGGCTGATCTCCTATTTCTTCGATCTTACCTTTAATTTGTTAATCAATTTATGAAAAAACATTTGAATTATTGTTAATATTAATAATACTTACGGGTATTCATACATGACTTATAAAATACTTTTGCTTTGATTGTAGCGCTATTATCATAACTGTTAGGCTGTTGTTCCAAAAGGTCTGTTCAACAAATTGAAGGAAAAATATATCAAAACTATTATAACAGTTGTTTAAGGATTTTTGAGATTTTCAGATTTAAAACAATTTTAAATATCAAAATTTGACTCCAATTTGATGGATATTTCCAAATTGATGAATACCTTTGAGTACAATTTGAAGGTCATCCGCTAATACTTCAAAAGTACTGATACTGGATCTGTCCTCAGGAATAATGTGTTTGCGATTCCATGTGCCGCAAGCAAATTGAAAGAAGTCTTCACACGGATCGACAGTCAAATCCATAGCATTTAATAAAGAAGAAGCTGTGATAGGAGAAAAGAAAGGTAAAATATTACTGACTTTGTTAGCCTATGCTGTCAAATAGTGCTTCCCTTCCCTTTGGGAGCAATTCTTTAACTCTCACCAGTTTTAACGCATTCCGGTGTAAAACATATTTTATTCATCGAATCTGAGAATAAAAATAATAATTAATTATTAAAAGACTTATATTTGGAGAAAATGCCGATAAAACAAAAATAATTGTTTTCACAACAAAATATTATTTGTGTTTTTGACAGCTCTCACAATTAATACCAAATCCAAACACAGAATAAGAATTAATTATTAAAATTAATCAAAACTCAAATTGAAATTTATATTTAAGACGAGATATTAATAAATGAAAATTTCATTGATTTATCAAATTATTAAAAAGATTACATTTTTCATACACTTTTCATAACTAATAAGGCTTTACTATAGGTTTGATCTTTAAAGGGATCAACATTAAGATATCAACTGAACTGACTATAATGCTCTGTTAGCAAAATGTTAGCAAAACGAAAATTTCTTTGAAAAAAATTCTAGATTAATTACTAGAACATTGTATAATTAGTATCAACAAGAATCTCAGCAAAATATGGATTCAATTACACTATAAAGAGAAATGAATTTTTGTTATACTTTTAAATTTAAATAATAAATAACTTACTCTTGTTTTCCATCTCTCGAAAGGATGTGAGCGAAAAAATAGTGAAAAGTAATAGAAGGCACCCAATCGTCAATATAAGACATTTTTCCAAACACGTCCTTCCCTTCCATAAAATGAATTTAGTCGAAGGACTTTGAATTTGAATGTGAAAACTCTTTCCAATACTAATAATAGTATCTTTTCTTCCTCTCATATATTGCTCCTGGAGTTTGAGGTGTTCGTCCTCAGTATAGGATGAGCGCTGATATGCCGTCATTGTTGAGGTCGATATAGTTTGCCTCACTTTGTTTGTGCTCAAAGGGTTATCATGAATGTGTGTCTTTGATGAAAATGGAGCCGGAGGTCGAAGTGGAGGGATGGGTGATAATGAGCTCAATATATTTCCATTTAAAACAATAGAAGTTCGAGGAGAAGTGCGGGGTGAACCTATCCATTAAATTTTTATTAAGAATTTCATTATTTTATTCAAAAACTTGAGAAAAGACAAAAAAAAACTGTAAAACCTATTCTTTTGTTCTTATTTTGAAGTAATTTATTGTCTTTTTATTCAAATGTTTGCGAAAATATTTTATTTAAATGACTGTTGAGATCATTAGAGTTGAGTTTCAAAAAGATTTGTTTTTTAATTGGAGAGCTTTCAAACTAATTGTGTACAACTCTTTTGCTTTTATTTGTCATTCCTTTCAAATGACTATTTGTTTGGAGAACTCTCTGATAATAATTTGTTTGGGTTTTAAACTTGCCTAAAGAAAGATAGTTGAACCTTAAATTTCACCATGATACTAATACCAGTAGTTACTCAATATGACTCAAATTTATTCTCTGAAATCATATTTTATTTAATTTTCTTTATCTTCTTGGTTTGATTGGATGACAAGATAATACTTTTGAAAAATCAATTTCGAAACAGATTTGAGAAATTGAAGTCATTTGAGAATAAGATTTACATAAAATTCATATTAAGTATCGATGTTTCCAACCATTAAAAACATTGAAGATATCAACTCAAGTAAATCCATCAGAATTTCTTATAGATCTCTAAATTATTATTATATTTATCTTTAAAATATATTTTTTGAATTTTTCATAAATACTATAATAAAATAAATAATTTATCACATTTTGGTTTTTTATCAAAATATTGAAAAATAAATTAAAAATCAAAATATAATTGAATAAAAAAATTGAATAATTAAAAAGATGAAAATATTCACCACTGGGTGTATTTGATTGGCTGTTTTGATATGTCTTTGGATCTAATGTGAGAGAAGTAGCCTTTTCACGAGTTGTTGGCGTAAATTCATCGCTTGAGTAGAACATAGGCTCAATAGCGCTGTTTGGTATTCCGATTGTAGAGTTGGGTCTTTTAATCGGTAAAATCATATTTTGACCGCTAAATTGTTCAGTCGGTGAATCTCTTGTTATATTTGGGCAGTTAAGACGTTGTACTTTAGGATAGTCATAATGTGTCTGTGTGTTGCCTTTGGAGTCAATATTGAGGTTATTGTGAACATTCATTATATGGCTTTCATTACTAAAAATATATCTGAAAATAAAATAAAAATATTTAAGAGTTTTATGTATTAATCATAAAATTTCAAAATTTTCACATCAAATATGATTTGAATGTTCCGGTAATACATATGTATACTATATGCAGTGATGTCGAAGGGGGGACATGAAAAATCCCCCCTCCTGAGGTCCGAAATTTGATCAAATTCCCCCCCCCCCTGAGGTCGAGCCAAAATTTTGAGAAAAAATGGCCGCGA
>JAQIXD010000394.1:0-28119 GCA_034699985.1 Minunthozetes semirufus
GGGGGTCCCCCCAAAACTCATCGTTTTTGCCTTACAAATTTTCGCCAACCCTAGGGGGGGTATTTTTCGCTTTTTTCCGCTTCTAGGGGGGTATTTTCAGAAAATACCCCCCCTTGCCATCCCTGCTATCAATCAATTTTTTAAACCCAATAAATATATTATATAAAACTTTTTTTTCTTTCTTAAGAATATATTAGTTTGTAATTTGACATTATATAACGATAGAATTATTTTGATAAAATACATATGAGAGCGAAATAGAGATTGTTCATTAGAAATATTGAGCAAGTAAAATCAAATTGACTTAAAAGAATCTGAGTGGTGAAGAACTTATAGTCAAATCAATCTTGAAAAGTTTGTGGTCATTTTGTCATTTGTCTCATTTGTTGAATTTCATTTAATTTGATTTTGAGTAATGAATTTTCTAAATAAAGTGCTTTTAAATGACGAAAGACATCCATTTTATACAATAAATAAAATTTTTATTTAACTTTCAACTGATTTCATATCTTATATATTGAATTATATATTGAATTAATTGAACAAAATGTCAATAAATTAATCGACAAATAAATAAATCTAAAAATAAACGAATCAATGGTTGAAAACGATTCATTAAGTTCAAGATAAATAAAGCAACAAATCTATCGTTATTAAACTGAACAGAATATCGTGTAAAGTATGATACAAAATGTGATAGGTCAGACACAGACATTGGCCAAATGTTTAATATTCTGTTCAATATTGGGTTAGAATTTGTTATATTTTGAATTTTGTCAATTAAATTGTTTGCCAATTTGATGATACTTTCTATTGGTTGATGTGGATGACGCATAGCTCAATGCGGAGACCAGTCTTAGACAGAGTCTGAGCGCACAGACAGAGCACAGACTCTGTTTTTTGTAATATTTACGTCACATTCACTTCACTTGTTATAAGACCTGATTTGAGGATTCAATCGATTGTTTCGTTTTTATGTTTACTTTATTTGTAAAACAATTGTCTAAACGAACCGATAAATCATTGTTTAGATTATCTGCCATTCTTTTCAACTCAAGAACTATGAGCTCCGATACCGTTACTATTGAAGCCTCGACTAAACAGACGGCAACCGTTGGTATCACTGTTTTGGTCAATAGTTTATATAATTTTGTCTTAATTTCAGGTAATATTTTTGCATGGATTGGGCGATACGGGGAGGGGATGGGCCTCTACTATAGCACAAGTGAAGCCATCCTTTGCCAAATGTATTTGTCCGACGGCGTGAGTCTCACTTCAAATCTTATACTTAATTTTGGATTAATTTTGTCTCAGATTTCAATTGTATTAATACTATTACTAATAGTCAGGTAATGCCGGTATCATTGAACGGAGGCTTTCCAATGCCCTCATGGTTTGATCTCTACTCTCTTGATTCCGATGGACGGGTAGACGAAGAGGGCATTAAAAAAGCACAAAATATTGTCCATCAATTGATTGCCAGCGAAGAAAAGGCAGGAATTCCCGCCAACCGAATAGTATTGGGAGGCTTTTCTCAGGGGGGAGCTATCGCTCTTTACGCTGGACTTAGTTATCCGAAACCGATTGCAGGTATTCTAGCTTTTAGCTGTTGGTTACCTAAACACCAACAGATCATTCAAGAACTCAACAATAATAAAGACATTCCTGTCCTTCAATGTCACGGAGACTCAGATCCTATTGTAAGCGTTGAAAGTCTGCAATCAATTCAATAATAACTGAATTTTTATTGATTTGGTTTAAGGTTCAGCTCCGTTGGGGCCAAATGACGGCCCAAATGCTTTCAAAAGCATTGACTAAACACGAGTTCAAACTTTATAAAGGAATGGCTCACAGCTCTTGCGAAGAGGTTTATATCGTTTTTATATCTATTAATCAAAATATCAATTAATTTAAAACATTTATTATAAAACAGGAGTTAATGGACGCCAAAGAGTTTTTGAGGAAATGTTTGTCCGACAACTGAATCAATAAACAGTTATTTTATTAAATGATTTTGTTTTTAAAGTAATTTCAAAATTAAATGATTTTCAATCATTTTTTATAATTTCAGTTCAAATGTAATCTAATTTCAAAAAAATGTAGAATTAATTAATAATTATATAAATATTGTTCTTTAAGTCGAAACTATAGAATCGATTACTTTTATGGATGCGATTCGATGTAACCCCGATCTAAATGACTTAAATGCGACAAACAATTTATTTTTGTTATCATTTTTGTATTCTTTGTTTTTAAACGATATTTTATCGTTGATTTCGATGAGTTCTTTAAGACTTGTAACAGTAATGACTCCCAAACCCTTTCCCCGCGACGTTTCTAATGAATATTTTCCGAATTCTATTAAACCAATTATTTTTCGTTTGATTTCTATTGTATTTTCATTTGTTTCCATTTCTTCTATGGTTTGGTAATCTTTTTTCATGACTACTCTTTGAATGTCTTCTTCTGTGGGAACACAGATATAATCAAACTGTTGGGGGACTCCGCGATCAACACAAACCAATTCGACATTAATTAATCCAATATTAGATCCGATCATATTTAAGAGGAGTGACACAGACTTTGAAGTAATGTTTTTCGAGAGTTTTGAAAGAATTAATTCATTTCTTATGACATAAACTTCTTTTGTTTCTATTTCTAATAATTGTTTCAATTTTTCGATTTTAATCTCATTTTCTTTGATATCAATGAACCCAAACGTTGGGAATAACAGTGAAGATGTGTTGAACGCAATCATTTCTAAGTCATGTAATCCTCCAGTTCTGTGTCCTCTATTCTCAACTATTTTTTGCCACAAAGTCTTCGCTAAATTACTGGAAACAATCAAATCAATAGTAAAGCGATTCTTATATATTCTGTTCTTTAAAACCAGAATAAAATCGAAAGCGTTTTCAGACGAAACTGATTCAAGATTTTCTGTGAAGAGTTTGCTTTCTTTTGAGTCAATCAAAGTGTTGTGATTATCAACGAATCTCAAGTAATGGACAGAATTGTCACAAACTTGATTGCAATCTATTTGTTTGTCTTCAAACTTGAGGCGTTTACATAAGAATTGGAGTGCTTTCGGACCAATTAATCGAAATCTTTCCAATTGTTTTGTTCTTCGATTGAATTCAAATTTATTTGAATAATCTTTTTGTGAATTTTCTGTAAATAATTGCAAAACCTTTTCATAAACAGAGATATGAATCCAAAGCCAGAGTTTAGAAGACTTTTGATTCCACAAGAAATACAAAGAAACCAATGGTTTTAAAGGATAACAATTATAATCATATAAAACAGTATTTCCTTCTCTATCGTCTGAGTTGAAAATCTTTGCGCCAAAAGTACAGCCTATCTCTGAATCAGTGAATTTCGAGAGAAAAGTAATCAGTTGTTGTCTCTCAGACTTCGAGTAATCGATTTCAAGACAACTGTAATGCGAGAGATAATAGAAGACGACATCATTTTTTGAATTGTGATACAATAGTCGCTCATTTTTAGTGCTATTCTTTTGAGGTATCAAATGATTCCAATACATCTTCATTTGAAATCTCTTAGCGAAGCAAACATGAAGAACAGATCTGTCACTTTTCTGATGTCTTCTTTTGAGACTTAATTCACTCTTCTCTTTATTGACGTACTTTTTCTTATTCTTCTTAAGATTTTTTGATTTGGGAACAGATTCTGTTTGATTTATAAACGATTGGCGAACACTTTTGGGAACTCTTTTTGGGTTATGACTGGCGGCTCTTCTTCTCATAAAACGAGGCAAACGCTGAGACATAAGTTTAGGTGATTTTGTTTTACATTCAGCAGTCAGTGAATTAATTTCTAGTGAATGGCTTTCAATTAATTTCAAGACATAAATCTCTGAAAATAAATTCAAATTACAATAAAACCCGAAATTCAATTCAAAAAAATTTAAGACCTGAAGGAAGCGTTGGCTTCGGTGTCTTCGAGGACGACGTGGAAGCACTTTCATTGACTTCCATTTTTCAATTATCTTAATAAAAGCTTAAGTTTAATAACAAGTTATTTCTTGAATGTATCTATAGTTCAAAATGAATGTATGAGTGGTTTAACATAAAAACAAAATAGTGATACAAAAGCAAAACGAAATCACGTGATAAACACGACTTTATGTTTACGTTTTGTTTTTATTTTCACTCATTTTATTGATTTTGATTCATTTGAGCCAAAAATGCGTCCTTTTGTCAGAATTTTGAATTTGAATCAAATGTGTTTTCGACAAACATTTGACATCCAAATGAAAATTGTGACAAACATTAAGAATTGTCTTAAAAATAACCAAAAAGACATCGAAAACACATTGATTTTAGTGGAACACAAACCCGTTTACACGATCGGTATTCGGACACAATCTTATGAGGAATCAGATTTTGAGGATAAACTCAAAGGATTAGGCGCTGATTTTGTCCGCTCAAATAGAGGCGGTTTGATTACATTTCATGGTTTTGGTCAACTTGTCGTTTATCCCATTTTATATTTGGGCGATTTTGAATCAAACAAAAGTGTCCGGTCCTATGTTAGAAGATTAGAGTCAACTGCTATTGATTTATGCAAATTGTTTGGAATTAAAGCCTCAGTTATTGAAGGATTGCCCGGAGTTTGGGTCAATGAAGACCGTAAAATAGCAGCCATTGGTGTTCACTGCAGTAATTTTGTGACCAGTCATGGGATAGCCATTAATTGCAACGTTCACCTAAATTGGTTCGACCACATCGTTCCCTGTGGTATATCTGACAAAACAGTTACTTCTTTTTCAAAAGAACTGAAGACAAACGTCAGTATTGATGACGTTTTGCCACATTTTTTGCATTGTTTTCAGAATAACTTTAATTGTGTTTTCAATTGATTTAAATTATAATTAATTAATATTTATTTGTTTTAAATATTTATTTAAATTTGAATTAATTGTCGAAAATATTATAAATTATTCATCAAAAAGATGTCCTGAAATCAAAAATATATATAAATAAGAGTTGAGTTTTCAAAGTCAGACCAAATACTAACCACAATAAGAGTTGCAGACAAAATGATTGCCTTATCTGAAACGCCGAGTGCTTCGTCGATATTAACTCTGGTATAATGGTCTTCGTGGACAACACTCTTATCGACGGCTAATATCTTCTCATATCGTCTACGAATGGAAGCAATCGGTTCCCGACTTTGGCTCATTATTTTGAATTCTTTTCTATTTTTCTTCTCTGAATTTCTGGTTATAATAAATCGAAGGACAGAACTATAATCTGAACCTGAGGTAGAATCTGTGTAAGAACTGTCAGCTTTTGATCTCTCTTTAGAATAAATTAAGAATAATCGGTCGTCCTTTTTGTCTCTGTTTCCAACAATTTTAGCCAATCGAACACCGGGTGGACATTCAATATAAATAATCTGACCGTTTATATAAAGTGTTAATTGAAATTGTATTACCAGTACTACAATAGGAATACCTCTTCCATGAAACAAAGTTTAAGAGATTTTTTCACCAGAATTACGAGTTGATTGTATTGATCGACTACTCTCAAAGTGAAGGGCAAATACTTTCCAGGAGTCCGATTGCCATCTGTTCCGATGTAATAGATTTGTTGATACGCCTTATTTCTGACGGTCAGACAATTTCTGGTTATTTTTGGCGAATCCAATAACTCTTTTTTGATTGAAAATCAATAAAACATTAATATATTGTATATTTAATTTGGAATTCATTAAAAATATATTGAGATCACAAAACTATTTAGAATTATTTTTTTATGACTTTTGTTGGAATCAATTGAATTTCAATTAATATTTTAATTATTGTGATCTTCACATAATCTTATGATAACTAACTGTCAAAGATTTGTATATTTTTATAGATATAAAACTTTCGAAATGAATACAAATAAATGAGTCCATTATGTTTGGTCTTCTGCGTATCAGAGGGATCAGGTAATGAAACCCAGGGTAAAAGTGTTCTTATTTCCTCTCTGGGTTCACTCTTGATAGTCTCATCAGTTCCATTGGTTTCCATTTTGTTGAACAATAATTTCGAGAATACTTTTAACTTTGTTTTCAAACTTTTGTGATATTTCGAGCTTTCATTAAATTGTTTCTCAATTGTCAGTCATTTTACTCTATTATTAAACTTAATTTCAGTAAATGACTAAATGTTTACAAATTTGATAGAAAATCGGAATTTCATATCATTTTATTGGATCTTTAATTATAAGAACCGTTTATTTATAGTTTATTTATGGTTTATATAGTTTATGCAATTTTGTTGAGTTTATTAAAGGGGTTTGAAAAAAATGTGTTGAAATGTACGTCGTTTTTGTGAGTTTACGGACGCTTTATTCAGTCCAATGTTTTTGTTTTGAATTTATGCCATATTTTAATGTTTTATTTAAATCGATATTTAGTTAACTAAACAACACTTCATTTGATTAAATTGTTTCGATTGAAGAAAATGATTGATTTTTCGCATAATTGTGTCTAATATTGAATATAATTTGCAATTATTTGCTTAATATTAAAAGTTGTCAAAAATGGCGAATAATTTGAGTGAAGAGACAAACGTTTGTTTTGAATCACCTGAAGAAGAAATCGCTTACTTGAGAAGAAGATATTCTTCACTTACTGGTGGAAAGACATATATTTCTAGTGTTGACAGTCAAGTGAATAAACGTCTGGAAGCGGTTAAACCATTGAGAACTCGAGGAAAGTCCAAATCAAGTCAGGCCTCACAAATTGCAGAACTAAAAGAGGGTCGACTCGATTTGAATTCTTCGAACTCTATTCTTTGTCAAACAAATTTGAGAGCACTTCTCAATAGGGAGACATTCCTATCTCTCCCCGTCTACTATCAGTACAAATTAGTCCAACTCTTACCGAAGTTCGATCAGATGCTCACTCCTGACGGATGGATTAAACCCAGTTCTTCAGCGTTGAGTAATGAGTTCTTCGCTAAATCGTGTCAGTCATGGCTCGAAAGGCTCTCCGACTCGAGGCTTACGGTTGAGTCAATTCAAAGGCGAAAAACAGACGTTGAGAAGGAGAGGGCAAAGTTAGACCCCTTTAAAGTTAAAAACTTTGAGCCTATTTGGGGACAGACTTTAGAATCGCAAAGGGATGTCACCACTGAATTCGAGAGAATCCCAAAATCTAAGCCATCGAATGCCAGTAATTCCGAATCCGTCCGCAAAAATAATTTATATTCTGTTAAAAGGTTTCGCTCCCACTCTCGCCTCCTCTCCCGGAAATCCAGAAAAATAAAACCTATTTTGAAAAAATTTCGAACCACTGATAGCACTGAGCGCTCAGACATTAATTCTTTGGAAGTGATCTCCAATAATATAGAAATGATTGAAATGACTGAAGAAACGACTGAAACCACAGAAACACATACTATTGTCGAGAATCAGATCGAAGACAACTCTCAAAACGAAACCAAAGAAAGCGGACCTCCGGAAGAGATTAGTGTTGTTGTGAAGAAAGTCAGGATTCAGACCGAATCCGAGTCATTGCCTCAAAACACAGATGAAATCATTCCGAAAGTAAAGTCTGTTGTATTGCCCTCAATCCCAACCCCCGCTCTCATTCCCAGTGCGACACAACCCCCAAATTTGACGATTCCTTCCACTAAAGCTATAAATAAAACCGAAATATCGGCAAAAGATTGTGAAAACGAATCAAATAAAAGTCGAAGAATGAATCGAAAGAGAAGTATCGTTACAAATATCAACAAAGAAGGTGTCGATGAGGAGAGATCTTTCCTCATCTGTCGGCGCGCACTGGAATCGAGTCCTAATAATAAGTTTTTTTACGTTTCGCGTTACCGACGGATACATACCGTCAGTAATCCGTCCAATACTACGACGGATAACGAAAATACAGATAAATGTGAAAAAGTAAGTGAAAATACGGCGTCGAGTGTAGAGTCACCGACAAACAGCTCGAACTCAAGTGTGCCTTCAAATGATACAGTGGTCACCGTTTGCCGAAGAATTAATGATAATAAGTCCAACACAATCAGTACTATTAGTACAATACAGTGGGCGCCGTCCGCTCAACACTCAAACAATGAAGTGATTCAAAATTCAAATGATGTCACTCCCAATGAAAGGCTTAGAAAATGTCTGACCCGTTCAGAACATCCTATAATTACTCGAATTGATTCAACGAAAAGCACAGAACCTTTGGATCAATTGATCCAAACTAAAGACAAATCAATTGATTCGTCGAAAAATGATAAAAACCGAGACTCAGATGGTATTACTTTTTATGATAATTCTGGAGATCTGACGGCTTTCACGTCTTCTATTGGAGTCATCTCTGAGAGCAGACATCAAAAAGAGAGAACTGACAGCTCAGACATATCTGATGAGGAAAACACCGAAAGAGTTTCAGAAGACATCAAAAGACTGCCTTCAAATCAAACATATTCTAATGTAAGTAAAAGTATTTCATAATTATATAGAATTGTAAACATTTTATTAATAAGTTATAAGAGGGCACATCAGGGGGTCGGCTAAGTGTCCCTAAAGTGAGTGCAATAAAAGTGATTTTAGTTTCAAATAACTGATCGAAAAATGCAAATAAGTTTTTATGTATTAATAGATATAATGAAGTATTGATTGGATTCTCTTTATTGAAATATTTATTAATATTTTTTGATTTAAGCAAAAACTGTAATAAAATATATTAAGAGTTTATCTAAAAGTTGATAAGCAATGGAACGCCTGCATCGTCTCAACCATTAAAATGAATTCTTTGCAAATATTTCTGGAAATCTGTTTAATCTTTGATACTTAAGCCTAAAGTGGCTGACAGTCAGGAATAACTCATTTCCTGCGAACTCTTTCATTGCTTTGGGGTTAAAGTATTGACTCTTTTATAATAAGGTTTCGATTAGTGTTTGAGCTCTGATTCCATTCCATTCCTAATAATATTTGTATTCTATTTTAGGATCAAATAAAAGGAGACAACAAAACCAAAGTAATTAAAGTGCAATTGCCGTCTGTTGTTAGTGACCCGCCCTCGGAGTCACCCAAACCACTGAATGACACCCAAAGCGTGTCTGAGAGCTCTAAAAGCAATTCCTCTTCGAATTCAGTTAAGACAAGCGTAACGAAAGTGATTCCAATAAACACAGAAGCGCTCCAACGTCTCAAAGCTGTGGTCGCCTCCACTGCAGCTCCAGAAATGAGTTCTTCTTTGACTCTAACGCCGTCTACGAGTGTTATTGTCTCCTCCTCTCAGCTAATGAGCGCCTCCAGTACAGGACCGACGCCCAGAATAATTGCGCCCAAAACTAGTTTAAGTCAACAAACACTTTACGTTCCTTTTTCTCGAGAGGTCGCAGTGATAACAGCACCCCATCAACAGTCGCATCCAAGTTCTGATCATAAAATAACAGGAGAGCGCAGAAGAAGTCCTCCCCAATCAACGCAAGCAATACTACGACTTCCCTGTAAACTACCCACTGGTCTCACTATTCTTCCTATAAATGAAGTGCCGGTTATAACCACATCCAATTCAACACTTTCCCCTCACACAACAGTTGGCGGTCAGCCGTCGCCAAACCATTCATCTGTTTGGATACTTCCCGTCTCTTCTGCAGCGGAAACCAATTTAGTGGGCAGTGAGTCAGTGACCAACCAATCGATGTCCCAAATGTTGGGAATGTCTATCGCAATGACAAACACAAACTCAACTATAAGTCAGACGACAAACAACGGACCGAATAATATCGTGAATCTGTGCGGAGAGACTCGTTTGCCGTCACAAATAACTGTAATTCCTATCGGATCCAGCGGTCAAACTGAGTCATCGCACGGGAACTGCAATCTAAAACCAATGACTATCTGCAAGAAATGTGGCGCCTATTGTCACGACGATTGTATCGGTCCCTCAAAACTGTGCGTCGAATGTCTGGTCCGATAAGCGATTGATAAGACTTTATGTTAAACCAAAAAAGTTTATGAAATTCCATTATTTTATTATAATTTTGGTTAAATATAACGATAGTTTCAAAACAATTGTCACTTTATTTATGTATAAAACTCTAATAATTATTGAATATTAAAAATATATTCAAAATATCATTAATTTATATAATAATTAATAATTGAGTATATTTTCAATCGATTCTTAAATACAATTCAATTGATAACCATTTCTTTGATTCAATTATTTGTTTGTAATTAATATTAATTATGTTTTTATCCATTAATTATCAAAATTAAAATAAAAGTTCAATTTTATTAATAAATCTCTTATTTTGAGTCTTAAATCCTATTAAATATTACATTGAATTTCACATTTTGTCAGAATTCACAGATATCTTCACAGACTCCTATTTTGACTTATAATGACTTATAAGGTATATCCAAAGGAATCAATAATCATCACTTCATACCCTCCCATTCAATCTTATAAATTAAAGGATAATTTTCTAAAAGTTTGAACAAATAGACTTAAAATGTCTATTAAATGTCAAATTAATTTAATTGCGTTTTAAGTGAAATCAAATTGAGGATCAGATTCTGAAGGGTATGATAGCCCGGGCGAACAAATTCCAAATATCACATCTCTATTGCCAGAAGTTTGAGTTAAATATTATCTGACTTTAGATTTCTTAAGAATAAAAGTAGAACTAAATCTTTAGTCTATTTGGTATATAAAGTGTCTCAAAACTAAGTTCAATAGAAATAGGCTGTCCTAAGATAGAACACCAGGTGTTGGTGCAGGTTCTGTGTTCTTGTATTCATTGTTTTACATTAAGAGTTGAATTTAAAAATTGCGGTCAATTTTATTGCAAATCACATTCGGTTTTTATAGTCACGTGTTTTACATATTTTGTTACAACTTTTAAAATATTTACAAAAAAGTGTTTAAATCTTTGTTTTAATAAATAATTTGTTTTAATTGTGAAATCAAATCAAACGGTAAACAAGAAGTAACGCAATGTCTTCGTCTCGAAGAGAAAATTATCATAAATTTCCGCAAAAATTGATTTTATTTTAATATTTGAATAACATTTCACTATTTAATTGTTTTTACTTCACTTAAAATCATTAATTAAAAGATATTTTGATTAATAATATGTTTAAACAAATTATAAGAAATGCATTAATAATTGGAAAAATCTCTTCTAATAAATACACAAAAATCTATCAAAACATTTCTCTTAAAATAGTAATAAATCGGAACTATTCCTCTCCTACAGAGTGTGCCATCAATTGCCAAATAAAAAGGGAGAAACTGATGGCAAACACTGATATATACGACGAATCCTTTTTCCCTCCAATACTGAAAAAAGCCGGAAATGCCATCACTTTATTCAAAAGATATTTCAGCGAAAATAAATTGAAACCCCCAGTGATTGAGAACAAATGGCTCGAAGACAGTAATAGTTGGCAAATAAAGTGCCGTTTAATTGAACCAAAAAATATCTCTTTCATCGGTAAAGGATTGAGAAAAAAAGACGCACAAAGTATAGCAATGGCTAAGTCTTTGATGTGGT
Source organism: Minunthozetes semirufus (assembly GCA_034699985.1). Classification (NCBI taxonomy): domain Eukaryota; kingdom Metazoa; phylum Arthropoda; class Arachnida; order Sarcoptiformes; family Punctoribatidae; genus Minunthozetes; species Minunthozetes semirufus. The sequence goes on from JAQIXD010000394.1 coordinate 11,531, forward strand.
TAAGAGATAACGGTAAACAACTTTCTAATTGACTCTAATTACTGAACAACTTTTTCTTTACTCATATTTTGTTTTATTTGAAGACTTCGTTGACAACAGTTTTAATGCCATTAAGTCTAACGAACAACAGATTCGACAGTTTTATGAACGAACTTCAGCTCCAATTGAAGTGATAGGTATCGACCAAAGTCTTAGGGATGAAATGAATCACTTTTGTGAGGACTTCGATAATAATCTGAAGGACAGAATGATTGAGATGTCTCGCAATTATTACATAACTAATAACAGTTCCACTGCTGCCGAAGAAATGGAGACAAATGATTGTTTCGGTGGAGACACCAATAGTGACACCAATGGAGACGTCATTCGAAATAATGCAAAGAATTTATTGAAATCTCAAACAATTAAAAGCATTTTTAATAACCGGATATACGAAGAACCGAATGAAATGCAATTAATTCAAAGAGAAGTCGAACTGAATTTATTCCTCAAACAAAGACAGGAAAGAGTGAAAAATGACGGAAACTATGCTTCACTTCGACAAAAGATATCTGAACTCCCGATCAATAGATTCAAAGAACAGATCTTAGAAACAATTTCACAGAACAGAGTGATTGTGATATCGGGAGACACAGGTTGTGGTAAAACAACTCAAGTGCCACAAATGATATTTGAAAGCGAAATCTCAAACCAAAGGTCAGCCTTCGCTAACATTATTGTGACAGAACCCCGACGTCTCTCAGCAATAGCTATATCCGAACGAATAGCCCTCGAATTCGGCGAACAATTGATAGGAAATTCTATCGGATATAACGTTAGATTCGATAAAACTCTACCCAAACATGAAAACGGAGCCATTCTTTTCTGTTCGGCCGGAATTCTTTTGAGGAAAATGGGATCAAATCCTGGTTTGAAAGGTGTCAGTCATGTGATCATTGATGAGGTCCACGAAAGAGATGTTATAACAGATTTTCTTTTAGTTCTTTTGAAAAGAGCTCTGAATTTGAATCCAAATATAAAAATAATTTTAATGAGCGCTTCGATGAACGCAAACCTCTTTGTTGAGTACTTCCAGTGTCCACTCATTGAGATTCCGGGCCGTTGTTATAGAGTAGAGAACTTCTATTTAAATGAGTTTACAAATAAAATGGGACTCTTTTTGGACCGAAATATTTCCCCAACAAATCCTAAGTTAGATCCAATTCTGACCACAGATTTAATCAGTTATATCGATCGAACTAAAGGCGAGGGCGCTATTCTAGTGTTTCTTCCGGGTTGGCTCGAAATACAAACCGTTTCTAATCTATTGGAACAAAACTATTCTGATTCAAACCGACTGATGGTAATACCCGTCCACTCAAAACTTCCTCATTCGAGTCAAAAGCAGATATTCGCCAAAACCAGTTCCGGCGTTCGTAAAGTTATTTTATCGACAAATATCGCCGAAACTTCTCTAACCATCGATGACGTGGTTTATGTTATTGATAGTGGTTTAGCCAAAGAAATGCGATATAACCCCAAACTTAATGTCTCTAATTTTGGAACGCAATGGATCTCAAAAGCAAATGCAATACAAAGAAGTGGTCGGGCGGGTCGTGTCAAAGAGGGCGAGTGTTATAGACTTTATACTCATGAAATAGAAAAGGCATTTATGGATGAGTTTCCGACTCCAGAATTGTTGCGAATTCCGTTGGAAAACGTTGTGATGCAATCAAAGCTTCACTGCCCTCAAGAATTAGTGGCAGAATTCCTTTCTGCTGTTCCTCAGCCTCCCTCTCAAAAAGCTGTTGAAAAGGCTGTGAATTCACTCAAAGAAATCTCTGTTTTGAATAATGACGAAGAGTTGACTGCTTTGGGCAAAAGGATTGTTAACTTTACAACACACCCAAGACTTTCAGTGGCTTTGGTTTACTCGTCGTTCTTCTGTTGTCTCAAATCAATGTTAGCTTTGGTTTCACAACTGAGTGAGGGTCGCGAACCCTTCCAAGTGATGCCCGACCAGAAGGCTATCATAAGACAAATCAAAAACAAATATTCGTTTGACTTTCTCTCAGATCACATGTCTTTGGTTGGACTCACTCTCGAATATCAGACACTTTTTGAACAAAAATTATGGCAACAAATGAAGACATTTCAAATGGACAACAGTTTGAATCGATATTCAATGGAAAATATTTTGCAAACAATAAAACTCTTTGCCTCTGATTTGGAAGAATCAAAACTTATTCGGAAAAACAGTTGGAATGACATCAAAAGTGATATAAACTTTAATTGGCACCAAAAATATCTTATAGTCTGTGCTTTAGTTCCGGCTTTTATTCCAAATTTTGTTCGACTCGTTAGAGGAGATGTGAAGAAAGGAAAACTTAAAACTAATGTAATGCAAGCCATTGATGTCATCTCTGGATCTAAAGTCAAATTCTCCGGAGAGAGTGCTTTCAATTCAAACTTCAACGCTTGCGGACAATTGGAACGGCTGTACAATAGTCTAGTCGTATATTTTAAGAGCTTCTTCTCAGAAGAGGCCCGAATGCTGACCATTTGTGACGCGTCTCTCATTTCTCCGATAACTCTCTTATTGTTTTCAAAACAAAATTTCGACCAAAGATTTGTCGAAAAAGTCAATGAAGAGGAATGTGTTATCACTTTAAGAAACAATAAGTATTTGTCATTTAAAATGAAGAGAGAAGACCTCAAACTTATTCTTCGGTGGTCTACTATTTTGGACATTTTCTTTCAGTGGTTTATTACTTCGCGAAACTTAAGCCAAAAAGATATCGAAGAAAACGATAAAATTTATTCATATCTTCACGACTTTCTTCGATCCACAGAACAGTTAATTAGAGAATCGTCTTAACGTTTTAAGACTCGTCTGACGACAAATTGAATTAGATTTCAATGAATTATTTGATTTTTATTTAAACGATTTAATAATACATTAAATGATATCTTCTGTACATTAATAACAATAAAAGCATTAATTTTTGAAATTTATTTATTTTATACACAAAAGTAATGAACAAAAAAGTCTTAAATATTAATTTGAGTCGAAAAAGTTTTGAGTGATTTCTTTCTAATCATATAATACTCCAAATATTTGATTCAAAAATCAATCTTCGATTCGAAGCACTTAAAGATTGCGATAAAAATTCAAATACGATTTGAGAACCGGAGGAAGTGGTAATCTATTGATATTTTGTCGCATCAAATAAGTGTAGCTTTCTTTGTCTTCTTCTGCACTGGCTTTGATCGGTTCCTCTTCTGGCTCTTCGGGTTTTGTCTCAGTTTTGTTGACTGTATTCGCCATTTCGTGATCACAACTACTGGTATCTGAATCTGAGTCGAAGTCTGCGAGTGCTATGCGTTTGAAGATAAGTCCTGTCGCCCGACGGATGCGATGCAACGGATGTATCGAAGAACTTGAAGAAACATTAGTTTTTGTTCCTGAATGACAGCCATTCATAGAATGAGAGGGAGGGTTATCCTCTTCGTCGTCTGTAAATACATTAATAAATTGAAATCAAATTCAAAACAAAATATTTTTCTATAAAAGAGTAATACTTTTAGTGATAGTCTATAACTAATACCTGTAATACTTATACTCCTTTTCGTTCTTTCAATGGTTGCACTCAAATCATGTTCTTCGTTGTCATTGTCTTCAGTTTCCATTGATTTGTCGACTTCTTCGTCACTTTTAGTTTTATCACTATTTCCTTGTTGTGGTTGTTGTCCGTCCCCTTCCAGTGCTCTCATTTGGGAAAAGTCAGTCGAAGAAGTATTCTCTGAGTCGTGACTATTGACCACTTGTTGGAAAACGGCTGAAATAGAAGAGGCGGCGGCGGCCACCACTCGCGAAGAGAAAGAGTCATTTGAATCGCCATTTGTTTGTCTTTGACTCGTATTACTGTTTGTGTCATCACTTTCTTCAAAAATTGGAATAATTACGCGACGATTACATCTTCGAGCGGTTCGTCTGTTACGAGCGCCGGAATCACTGCTTTTATTTTTGCGAAGACTTTGTCTGTGTTTTAAACCACTTCTCAATGCAATCAAAGGGTTATCGCTTTCGGCTCTCTTTCGTAACTGAATTCTTATGACTGATCGACAAATTTCTTTCAACGAAAGTGGTTCCGAATCAGCTGTCAGTCAAGACATTCAATAAAATTAACTCTGATATCAGTCAACATAAAAGAGGAGAAGACTCACGCAATTTAACGGTATTTAATGCATCGTTGGCTGAGGGCATCACCAAAGAGGCAAAAGAGACGGGAAGTACAGACTTGACGACCCAAGTAGTCTCAGAATTTCGCGTTATTTGAAGCAAATGGTCGTTTAGAGGCATAACAAGAATACCCCCGACTTTTATCAAATTTTTCATATAGTTTTCGTGTTCGGGAGGACAGGAAGCGCCGCAATAGACTCTATCGTATTGTCTCATCGAAGCGGTGTCTATAAGAAGACAATTACCGACTCTGAACTTGGGTTCGCAAAACTCGTATTTATCGATTGCCGGGGAATTCATTTTGAATTTAAAGAGCTTTTCATTGGCGTAATCCACGACATCCTCGTGAAGTTCAACGCCATGACTGACCCCATAAGGGCCTAAAATAAGGCCAACCATTGTACTCAAATAACCGGTACCACTGCCCAGATTTAGGAACGACAAACCGGGCTCTAAGTTGAGGGCTTCCATTACTTCCGAATAAATACAGGGGGCTGTCCGTTGACCCACAATTGATAAAATTATTTCAAACCAATAGAGATATACTGAATGGCTATACCTGAGAGGTGTAGATTTCCGTGCTTCCAGGCTAAGTCGCGGTACGCATTGTCACCACAACCCTCAGCATAATAGTGAGCTCTGTCTACTGCTCTGAAAATGCTCTCAATTCTGAGTGATTTTATATAATCGGCTTCAACTAAGTTATCTATTAACTCATCGTTATCTTCGCCGGCACTGACAGCTCCTCCCATTTCGATAATTAATTTTGATTATCCGTTTCACCAATAAATTGAAGTCTGATTAAGCATTTCATTTAATAATTATTAATATTTGCTTAAAATAGTTAATAAAGAGACCAAAAATCTATTGAAGTTCTCAACAAAAACTCGTTTATAAACAAAAACAAAGAAATTAAATGAAGTTTTTCTTAATAATCAAATCTATTGATCAGAATTAGAAGAGAACCCAAAAGTAGTTATTTTGTTATTAAAGTCAATATGTTTTGCAAATAAATATGTGTTTCTTTTGAGTGATTGAATTGCGATCAAAATATTAAATATTTTCATTTATCCTTCAGTTTATAAAATCATATTAATTCATAACTAAACTACTCTTACATTAAATATGTTATCAAACAAATGACTCAAACTATAAATTAAGAAATCGCTCTTTCATTTAAATTTCAAATTAAATGACAAACAAATGCTTTTTCTAAACAAAATTCATTTGTTTTTTAAAAAATTCTCAAAAATATGATTAAAAATCTCTCAAAAAAGCAAACAAACAAAAAATCAATAAAAATATATAAAAATAATTAAATAAACTAAATGTCATTATTAACTGAATGACAACAAAAAGATATAAAACTAAAGACTCACCCAATTTGTTCAAAATTAATGAAAAAAATTTGAAATTAGTTTTAATTTTTAATCAAAAATAAATAGATTTTTATATAAAAGGAGTTCTGATAAACAAAATTATAGCGAATTAAAGTCCATTTAATGATTCACTCGTTTATTAATAACGTTTGTATCAAAACTTATATCACTTTCAATGAAAACATTTTTTTACAATTTTTAGAAATAAAAGAAAAATTAATTAAAAATGTTATCAAAAATAAGAATAAAACGACTTATTCTTGAAAGTGATTTATAGTAATTAATTAATTAAATTAATTTAAATTCTTTGGTAAAACTTAGTGAATATGCCATCGATTCTGATTGTAATAAATGAATAGAGAGGACAACAGCTGACGACAATAACAACAAATTTTTCAGTTCTTTTCATTGGCTGAGAGTAGAGGTGAGGCCCAACCCCTGACTATTGGGTGAACAAAATTTAATCAAATTTAGCCGATATTTAAACCCCGATTCTAATTGAAGGGTAAGTTTCAAACAAATCTTTTTTTATTTGTTTTTCAATTTCTTAAAATTTTAAGAAACCAATCATTTGTTTTAAAAGTGATTTAAATGAGTAAAAAAAGTATTTTATTTAACAACACTTTCCATACAATATTGACGTCAGAGTCTCTACTATTGGTTGAAAATAGTAACGACTTTGCATTATATTAGTCCCGAACAGACATATATAACCAAATAACCAAACTTATTCCAACTCTCATTCTATTTCCTTCACCTCTCCCTCCTCTCTCACCTCTTCTCTCTTTTAAAATATTTACCACTTTATAGATATCTATAATTTTTTCTTAAATCAAAAATCTTATAATTTGTTAGATGTGATCCCCTCTACCCCTACCCTTTAGCCTCTAAATTCATTTCTTTAATTTAAATCCTATTTTAATCTTTATTTTAAATTAAAGAACAAAAGATCTTTGATCTTATTTGATCCGTTAAACGATTTCTTTTCGTTTTATCGGAAGTGATGACAAAAACTAATTGAGAAACATTTCAATGATTTTTTATTTCTCAAACAGTTGTTTGAATGTCGGAAATGATGTCCAGAATAGATATCTGATCGCAAAATGTGTTTCGATTTTAACAATCGATCACATGATTTGATGAATGAAGCGATAACTGATCCGACCTTTCATTCAATCATTAAAATTAATTTAAACTTTGGTTACAATTAATAGCCATTAATCGCACAAACATTCAAATTAAAGAAAGCAATCAATAATTGAGAAAAAGATTGAGTGAAAGCATTGAAAAAACATTTGTTTATTAATTTGTTCCCAATTTTTGAAAATATTTTCGTTAATCTGAGTTAAGGCAACGGTTTTGGGCCCAAAGGCTTTGATTATTACTTTTGTTTACGACTGAGTGTCTATTCTTATGTTTTTTGGTTAATAACATTTAATACATGTAATAGTGAATAATAGTGAGGGTTAATCATTATTGACTCAATTGAGGCACATTTAGGTGAGGTATGATCAGCCATAACAATCAGAATAATCATGCAATAGAAATAAAATTCAATATCGAAGATGATTGTGGCCAAAATGCCTCTGCTCCTTTCTTTTGTGGGGATCACATGCTTGGGATTGACCAATAAGAGGTCGGCTTCACCTTTATATAGTGTGACGTAGTTTTGCTCTTCCAATAGACAGACTGCTGGTGACCATTGATGTCTATGATTGCAAACCCATCTCTTCACCAAAGTTTCTATTGATTTAATATCTTTGTTATCAATTAAGAGACCGAATAATAGAGTTATATAACCAAAGAAGAAGAGCTTTTCGTTAAACTAAATAATGTTTTGCTTTCTTAGTATCACTTGTTTTGAATGCAATTTTGATTTTTGTCATTCATTTGAAAAATAGCTTAGAATTTGATAATCAATTGCATATTCATTAATCGTTTTCTCCTTCTCTATGGCCGGTCCTCTTATAGTCCTCTTATAGTGACTGCTCTTCACTTAAGTTTTGTTAAAAATGCAAAAAGAAAAGACTTTTTTCAAGAATTTCTTTTCGATTACTAATCACTTGTTTAACTCAAACAAGTCTTTGAATTAATTGGTTTTCCGGCAATTATTTGCTGAAAGACTTAACTTTTTTTTGCAAATATTGGTGAAGAACTGAAGAACTTGATTACGAATTATATTTTGATTTTCAACAAAATTAGTTCAAAACTTTTTGTTGGCTTTAATGTCAATTATCTCGAATTGCAGTTCAGATACAATTAATCCAAGTTTGGTTAATATGACTGATCTCAACATAACGTCAATTGATCCGGTGGTCACACAAGTGGTTACTCTCACTTCAGATAACACAGCCATGAAAACTACTTCAGAAGTGATTAATGTAAGCCGAAGTGGGGGCGAATGGGTTCCCCTTTCATTCAACGAAATACCGATTTCAAGCAGTTCTTTGAATATCGCTATAAATAGCGGTGAAATCCGACCGAACATAACCACCATTACGAGCAACACCCGAACCATTGCTCCGAAACCCGTAACCACAGCCACTGCTATACCTTTAAGACAGGACAGTATCGGCGGTAAGAACTGATTTAAATGATTGTTTCAAATGAATTGAAGTCCAATATTGTCGTGTATTTGAGTGCAGACAAAACTCAAACTGTTATCATAACAACGGCTTCAGACTCTGCGGTCAATTCGAGTACAACTGCCAACAAATATGGTATAAATAAAGTGATTCCGGTCAGTACTCAACACCTTTACCCCCATTGGCTTTTACTCAATAGAAGACTATTTTGTCATAAAACAGATCAATAATCACATCGCTTTAGTCACTTCACCGGATGGAAACTCTTTGTTAGCGGTTCCCATGTCTTCCCTGGTCACCAAAGGAAATGTAAATCTGAAGCCAACTCTAACACCAGTTAATGCCGTTCCCATAACTAGTGCTACCCTTAAATCAAAGCCTTCTCTAATGACTCCCTTAAAGATTCTTCCATTGATTGCTTCGACCACTTCTACTACTTCAGTAACTGTCCCAACAATATCTCACTCGAAGAATGTGCACACACTGATAGCTCCGGCATCCATTGCTAAGGGAATGTCTACGCCATCAGTAATGGCAACAAACACTTGTAGTGGAGTTACTCTAATTCCAACTCCAGTTTCGGTTACAAAACCCATTATTTCCATAACTTCTAATGAAATTCGTGAAACGACTGCTACCTCTTCCAATCCATCGACTTCTTCGATCATTGATATCAAATCTGAACCGATTTGCAGTTCAGGTATTGTTTGTTATCTTATATTCGATTAAAATATTATTCATTTATTTTAACAATAAATCAATTAATTGATTAACAGATGAATCAGAATTAAAAGCAGAAGAATCGTTACAATCGTCTCCTCTTCCTCCTCCTCTGTTATCTCAAAGCAGTTCTATAACATCAGTGCCGATAGCAAACAGTCATAGCTTAAGGCCTCCCGCTTTAACTCTAGCGATGACTCCAAATTCAATGACAAATTGCAATAATAGTCCAAATAGTGATACAATTAAAACAAAATCTGCAGAAAATTCCGAATTTATTTCCGGAACCGGAATCGAAGAAATGGATTCTGTCATTAAAATTATTGAATGGAAAGATGGTATTGGAGTACTTCCTGGAAGTGACCTCAAGTTTAGAGTCGATGAATTAGGAAACTTGGATATGATTAACGAACCCGAAACCAACTCTTCAGCAAAGAATGGCATCAAAATAGAAGACGAAGAAAAAAGTTCTTCAGAGACTACTGTCGCCGAAGCGTCCGATAAAACGGAGACAACTAATGAAACTAAAGAAAGCGAACCAATGCTTACATGTATTAATTGCGGGAAAAAGGGTCCGCCAAATACATTCATAAGACAGGGAAGGTTTTGTAGCAAACCGTGCGCTACACTGGAATCAACTCAACTAAAGCTAATCACCAAAAGAAACGCTGAAATGAATTCAGTGAAGACTCAAGAAATCGAGAAAAAGAAATTCCCGAACAAAAAGACCGATAACTTTAAGGGACGGAAACCAGTCGTCGAACAAACTGAACAAAACTCTATTGTTTTTCAGACGGAAAACAGTAATCAGACAATTGATCCAGAAATGGAAAGTAATGACGACGCAAATGAAGACGTAGAAGACGTCGAAACAGATGCAGGTGTTTATAGCGACAGCAACGGTAATAGTGGTCCTCACTTTTCGTGGCGGAATTATCTCAACAAAACTAATTCAATGGCCGCTCCCATCAAATGCTTCAACAATTGTCAAACTTTTCCCAATACTAAGAATGGGTTTAAAGTAGGAATGAAATTAGAAGGGGTAGACCCTCAGCATCCCTCAAAATTTTGTGTTCTCACTGTGGCTGAAGTCTGTGGTTTCCGAATGCGACTCCATTTCGATGGCTTTAAAGAACTGTTCGACTTTTGGGTCAACGCAGACAATAGTTTTATATTTGCGGCCGGATTTTGTGAACAGACCTCTAGAAAACTAGAGCCACCCGATGGCATATCACCCGAACAATTCAATTGGAGTGAATATTTACTTCAAACTAAATCAGTTGCGGCTCCAAAACAACTATTTTCAACGAGCAATTGGCAGCCGTCGGGCCTCAGTCGCGACGGATTCAAGAAAGGAATGAAATTAGAAGCCGTCGATAGAGCTAACTCTGCTCTCGTATGTGTGGCCACAGTCGCAGACATTATTGATAATTGGCTTCTCATTCATTTCGATGGATGGGATGATAGTTATGACTATTGGGCCGAAACCTCTTCTCCTTTCATTCATCCGATTAATTGGTAATTCATTTGATTTTTCCATTTTCAAGGATTTTCTTCTTTTATTGAACTTTTATTTTGAAATCAGGTGTCGAACAAAAGGCAGATCTCTTACTCCACCGAAAGAATATTATCGTTCGAGTGAAAGGTTTTCGTGGGAGGAATACCTCTTGGAAACCAAGTCTGTGGCCGTTTCCTTCCGTTCGTTCAAAACTCGTCCCTCAAATAATTTTAAGGTCGGAATGAAGTTGGAAGCCATCGATAAACGCAACTCAAGACTGATAAGAGTTTGCACGATATCGCACCGGCAGTCACACAGCATTAAACTTCATTTCGATGGTTGGGATGAAAAATATGACTATTGGGTCAGTTTTCTATTATTTGACACTCTTTTGACAAACAATTAATTTTATACGATTTATATGAAAAACAGGTCGACGATGATATTCCTGACTTACATCCTGTCAATTGGTGCCATAAAACGGGACACCCCTTACAACCTCCTCCCGGTTCGATATTTCGATTATTATTATTATTATTATTATTTCTCATTTAAGAGTAAATTTACACGAATTTGTGTTTTGTATTCAAATTGAACTCAATATTGAAATATTTGACCAAAAAATGAAATAACTATTGATTTTGAGTTCAATTTGTTTTCATATATTATTTGAGTTTTGGTTCATTTCATGAGTCAATTGTTCTTAATTTGAGAATAATTTGAGAAATAGGCAGAAAGTCAACAGATATTCCTCTCCAATGATCAATGAGTTGCTTTCATATCAAATTACAGATCATTTCATAGACTCATTTAGTTGTAAATTATTTCAAAATTTGATGAAATATTGATTCGTATAATAGAGTTGTTGTGAGAGCTCTCTATTTGTTTATATTTTAAAAACAATTAAACGAATATTTTTTAAATAATTATTTTATATAATCTTAAGACTCATCCCTCAAAAAACAAACGGAAGGAATGAATTCTTGTCCAACATATGGCTGTTCGGGAGTCGGTCACATTAGGGGTGCCAAATACCTAAGCCATTACTCGGCAGTCAACTGTCCCTACACTGATTCGAGACTCGAATATGAACTACCGGACAGAATCGGCAATTACCGTAATTCAGATGAGATTCAAAGCGACGAAATCGATGAAAGTCGAGTTTCTCCCTCTCGTTCGGTCTCTCCCTCTGAAACAAATTCTTTGAATTCTACTTCAAAAAGTCAAAAAAGTGGAAAAACTCAGCCATCAATGGCTAATAAATCACGAAAACGAAAATTGGATTCTCCTAACGCTACAAATGGTCCGGTCTCTCCTGTCTCTCCCAGTACTAACTCAGAATCAGCCAAACATTCGCGCCCTTCAACGCCATCGTCTGTAACCAATTTGTCAACACTTCAACACTCAATATTTGCGATGAGACTCAGCCAACAACAACAGGAGGCACCCGTTTGTTGGGACCGCCACTCAAAGACTACTCTTCCCGGTATCGATAAAACTAAATCTAAAGACGTTTTGTTGTGGACGCCCTCCAAAGTGGCCGAATTTATTGATCAAATACCCGGCTGTGAAACTGTCGGACAGGTATTTCAAGACCAGGTCTGACATCACTTTGTTTTCTTAAAATGAATTAAAACTAATATTTATTTTAATCTTTTAATCAACAGCTTATCGATGGCGAGGCTTTCCTTTTGCTCAATCAGAACGATATCGTAAAAATATTGGGCCTGAAGTTGGGTCCGGCCATCAAAATATTTAATAGTATTCTCGTGATCCGCGATAACGCCATTAATGAAGATGTCGTCTAATTGTTGTCTTTATTTCCGTTTATTTTCTTATTTTGTTTTGTCTTTCAATCGTTTATTTATAATTTAAAAACCATTAAATTCCTCTAAAGACTCACTTTTTTGAGTGAAATATTCATTAAAAATATATTTAATTCGAGTTTAGTCTCAAAATGAATGTCTTTTGATGTGTTTTCAGTGAAAATCAATTTAAATAAAAATCATTTTTTTCGATCAAAACTTTATTTTGATTTAAATGACATTAAATTTAGTTTAAATACAAATATCGATCGATTCATACAAAAAGTATATTTTAGTCCAATTTCTTGAACCCAATCTGATCGGCGTATTGTCTAAAACAACGGCGACATATGTTGAGTCCATACTTTCTGATCAATCCATGGTGATTACTACAGACGCGGCTATCAAACAAAACACCATTCATTTTAACTAACAATTCATTTCCCGATTCATATATAAAGCATTAAATACATACCAATATCGCGATCCGGCACCAAATTTACGCGGATGTGAGTACCAGATGTTGTTGTGTCCCATATTTCGGTAATTATTTAATTGATTTGGTTTTAGATCTGTTTATTGAATCCAAACTCAATGCACGCAAACGGAAAAGGAAGACAACATGTGATAAGTGGTGCCCTCTATTGCCTCTCTTTCAATACATAAATAACGATTAAAACATTAAATGTTTCTCAATTTGAAACTCAAATCAAAGAATTGATCAAAACTACAATAATAACCATTTTGTTCGTTATATTTAGTTATTTTAAATTAAAAATTACAAAAAATTCAAATATATTCGTAAATCAAAGGAAAATAGTGTATTAAAAATGTTTGCTTTGGTCACAATCTATGGATTTTGTATGAGTGGAGTAAATTGAAGATTGCAATGACCAATGACCATGCTCATTTTTATTATGGATTTTCTAGTTTATATTTATGAGAAAAGTATAGAATTAATCAATTTTGGGTCACATTAAATAAAAATAAACTATTAATAGGGAAGAGCTGTAATTAAGCACATAATACCTATGATATAACGCATGACAAGTGTTTGCGCACTTTAATCGACATTTTATTGAACTTTTCTATAACTTTGATCTTCAATATAGAGTTGTGTTCACAAAATAGTCATAAAATAGTCTAAAAGACTAAAAATAATTTTTTATTTATCGGTAATTCCTTATTGAAGTGAAATATTGTGAAATAATGTGATGTCAATCAACTCTTTATTCAACAACTTTTTGATTATCAGAACAATTGAAAGGAAATCAAAGTTTTGTTGAAATGAATGTTAGCTTTTGTGTAATGCAATAGAATTGTGTAAAAAAGCTGACATTGAATTTGGTTTTCAGTGGAGAGTCTCTTCTCAAACGATACCTTTGTTTTATCTGTTAATTCATTATTCAAATGGAAAATTGATTTTTATATATATATATATTAGTCTTTGGAGGCAAAGAATCTTATATCTTATATAACCTCGATTTTCAAGACTCTTAAAATTGAAATCAATTAATCGATTGATTGAAAAATTATAATATAAGTGAATTCAGAGAATTGTGTGAATTAAGGATAATATGGTACTATTGATACGATTGTCTATAAAAGTATTTGCACTTAATTTATAGTTATGTGTAATGAGTGTAATGTTGCCATTCATTGGACATAATTTAGAGACTGAATTGCAATTGGATTCCAATTCGTATAACAAGAACTTCGGCGTTAATTCCAATCAAACAATTTATAACAGATCCGGAATGAATCGTTACGTTACTCTCAGTCAGTTAGGGGACGGAACTTATGGGTCTGTCCTTCTGGCACAGAGACTGGACACAGGAGACAAAGTGGCCATAAAAAAGTATTGTCTTTATTGAAAATGTCGTTATTTTTCTCTTATTTTTATTTATATATTTTTTTTGTCATAAGAATGAAGAAAAAATATTATTCGTGGGAGGAGTGCATGAATTTAAGAGAAGTCAAAGTAAGTCAATTAAACTCTATTAAACATCATTTAAAAAGTTGTCCCACTTTTGGACTAATATATTCGGCACTGACCTTAATATAGAGTGACCCAACATATTATAGCATATATGCACTGATAATTGAAATCATTAAATGCAAAGTGAATCCTCTTTTTAACTTTCGCTCAGAATATTCTTTTCTACATTTTATTCTTATATTTAGAAAAGTGGGATATATTCCTCTCATTATTACCTGTTTTCTATTTTGTTATACAAATGTATGTTTTGCTCTTTAATTGGGATTTATTGGACTTAATTTCATTTTAAATATAATCGCTTTTCAATGAATTCAATTGAAGGTAATGTTATGTTTAAAGAATATTATTTTGATATTTATTTCGTTATATTATTATTATTGCTAAATGTGTTGCCATTGGAAACATTGGAAACTTTATTATTCAAACATTTGTTTCGTTAAATATATTATAAAATACACAAAAAATATAATAAATTTTGAATTCAATGTTAGAGCCATTGAAGAAGTAATCTTTCAATAGATAGCCTTCTTCTTCAGTATAAGAGTTAGAGCCCTTCAGGATTTCCAATTTATAAATTAAAAATTAAATATAAAACTACGTAAGAAATCAAGAAACCAAGGTTAATTATTATTATTTTAATAATCTCATCTGCAATCTATTACTTGAATAAAGAAGGGAATCCATTAAATTAGAAATTGGAATATATTAAAACATATTATATATATTTGAAAATTCTTGATTGTTTAGCAATTTTTAATTTAAAAAAATATATTTATTTAAAAATCTTATATTAAATTTTCAACTCTGGTTTGTGAAATGTGTGACATTGATCATGATTCATGACCATTGAACACGGATCAGTTTAAAGTTGAAGTTACATGAATTGAAGACATAATAAATTATATGACTTTTTATTATTGTATTATCACTTGAGTTAAATAACAATTATTATAAGAAATAATCAGAAGAAATCAGTTTTACTTTAAATCAAATGAATTCCAAAAATCATTTCCATTGAATGATTTGAGAGTTTATTTAGTTTTATGTTATAACTTGATCTATCAAAATACCGATTTCTGACTTTAAAAAAGATAATAGAATATATGGCACTGAAAACTCATTGAAAAGCTAAGCACAAAATGGACAAAATGGACAAAATGGACAAATTACATTTAATTGGAATAATAATAATCGAATTAAACTAAATTTCACTTTTCATTAATGATTGCAAAAAGTTATAGTTTTCTTAAATTCTGAGAATTGAAGTCTTATTAAAAGATTTATGAATAATATTATGAAATTTTGGTCTTTAATAAATAATTGGTTCTATTTTTATGGTTCAGTCTCTCCAAAAGCTAAGTCACGCGAACCTAATAAAACTCAAAGAAGTCATTCGTGAAGACAATACATTATATTTTGTTTTTGAATATATGAAAGAAAATTTATATCAATTGATTAAAGACAGGTAATTCTTAGAAATAATTCAATTAAATCGATATTTAGATTAAAAGTTATTTTTTTTTCAGAGAAAAGCCATTCGCGGAACCAATCATTCGGAACATAATGTATCAGATATTACAGGGTCTGTCGTTTATGCACAAACACGGCTTCTTTCATCGCGATATAAAACCTGAAAATCTATTATGTATGGGACCCGAACTCATTAAAATTGCAGATTTCGGTTTAGCCCGAGAGATCCGTTCTCGCCCGCCCTACACTGATTATGTATCAACCCGTTGGTATCGCGCACCTGAAGTACTGCTCCGCTCAACAAATTATAGCTCTCCAATCGATATTTGGGCCATCGGTTGCATTATGGCTGAGTTGTATACTCTTCAGCCACTGTTTCCCGGACGCAGTGAAATCGATCAGATATTTAGGTGTAGTTCAGTGTTGGGAACACCGGAAAGGGTATAAATCATTTAAATTGAATTTCATTTTGGTCTGAGTCTGACCTTCATTTATTTGGCACATTTGGCACACATTTTATTAGAATTGCAGTCACTTTCATTGCTTTCATTGCTTCCGATTAATTAACTTTTGATTTATTTTTGATATTCATTTCAAGTTATAGTAATTCAAAACATTCTTTCATTTGTTTCTCTTTTTATGATTAAAATCCTTTTATTTTTCTTTTATTCGGAAATTTTGTTTAAAATATTCATAACTTTAAAAATGTTTTTAAAAATGAAAGTTTAGTTATTATAAAGAATTTCCTTCAAATTATGTCAATAATAATAGTATTTAAAATTTTATTCAAATAGCTATCAATCAATTGATAGTCATTTCCATTGAAATACTTGTTTTTCAAAATTGATTGAAAATCATAAGACATATATAATAAATAAACATGGTTATTTTGATTATAATTATAGTTTTAG
>JAQIXD010000395.1:0-28097 GCA_034699985.1 Minunthozetes semirufus
TAACACGTGATCAAAAACCAGTTTTCCTGATTTCTTATTACAATTTTGCTGAATACTAGCTTGCAAACTATTTTTCTCATCACGAATAAGTGGTGAGATCTGCTCAAAATCTGTTTTTCTTTCTGTGTAATTGTTTTTAACTAAAAATTATTTTCAATTATTTTTGTTTTTAATTCATTTTCTGATACTTTTTATCAAATATTTTGTTCAACTTTTAGTCTCTAAAAGTGTTTTAAAATCAAGTGATTTGTGTAACGGTTTTGTGCGCCAACACAACACCTAAAGCCCAGAGCAAAGCACAGCATATTTTGAAGGCAAACCGTTGACTAATGGCCTCAATAACCCATAAAAAGCAAAAACGAAAGGATAAGACTTCTGTCGATCAAACAGTTGTCTCCTCTCCGCCCAAGAAACCGAAAACTGAAGATAAATCGCCAGAAATCGGTATTAATTGATAATTAATCACTTTTTCCAAACACTAAACACTTTTTTATTTACTAAACTTTTAATGAAGTTTTCGTTCAATTATTTGATTATGAATTTGCTTTCGTTCCAAAACTTTATACAAAATTTGCTTTTCTTTGAATTATAATAAAAGACACAAAAATTAACCCAAAATTGAGTTTAAAATAAGTGAAAACCTATTCCACAGTGAAATTGAATACAACTGTCGATAATAATTTGAAAGCGACTCTGGGCTGGTCTACAGAAGACTTGAATACTCTGATCAATAATTTGGCGAAATGTCTGCCCAAAAACGATTCGGCGAAGTATTCTACTTTAATCGAGAAACTGGACTGGGATAAAGTCAAGTTCGGTTCATATTCGGCACAGGAATGCAAAGACAAGTGGTTTGAAGTTATGAATAGAGTATGAAAAACATTATTTTTAACTTTTCTTCCAATCAATTCTCTAAAAAAGGGTTTCCAATCTGAAAGGCACAGCTGTTTGCGCTCTAATATCTACTTTATATACCACTTTATATCCAATTTTAAATGAAAATATTATTAAAATGATTGCAACAGTCATATACCAGATATACATAGAACCGATTTATCTAAAAATATATGAATCATTTGAAGCATAAACCCTTTAATACCTATAAATTATAGGCAATAATCGAAGAAACGTTTGAAAACTATTACAAAAAACTTGATTACAGGAAGAGATGAGTTGAGATGTCTTCACTTTCATATATTTATACCTTTTATCTTCTAAATATTGAATTTAGTCCATCAGTTCATTGATTCAATGATTCCTTAAGACTTTCCTCTTTTAATTCAATTAATGTTTCATTCGTTTCATAGAATAAAACTTTTTTTTCATTCAAAACGTGTTTTTATGTAAATATATGACACAAATAGAGAACATTAAAGAAGAACTGAATTATTTTGGAAATACTTTAACAATATTTTAATAATTAGTTACGTCGCTATCGAACCCTTACGGATATGGTGTCTGACGCTCGGGTGTGGTTGAAGGCACCATGGCAGACTTATAACAATTCACGAAAAGTAAAGCACCCGGATTTGCCGAAGAAGCCCTTAACCCCATTCTTCAGATATTTTATGGAAAAGCGGGAGAAATCTGGTAAAAGCCATCCCGGAGCCAGTGTTACCGATTTGGCGAAGTTGTTGTCCACAAAGTTTGCGGCACTCAATGACCGGAAAAAACAAAAATACAAAGACTCTTACGATAAGGAATACGAAGAATACAAAGTAAAACTCGAAAAGTTTAAAGTAGAGCACCCGGAGGTCGAATTCGGAAGTATGAATAAGACTCAATCATCTCACGGTCACGCACAGGAAGGACCGCCTAAACCCAAAACTCCCGTTCAGTTGTTTATGGAGGAGAAGACAAAGAAAATCGCGGCAAACAGTGAGGGACGCAAAGAAGCCATTGAAAGGATCAAACAGTCGTGGAATCAATTGAGTGAAGGAAAGAGAATCAAATGGATTAGAAGATCCCTTCAGGACGAACAGCGCTATGAGAATGAGTTAATGGAATACCTTAAAGAACATCCAAGTTTTGAACCGAATAAGTCAAAGTCAGTTCTCACCAAAAACGAAAAGGAACTCAAAGACAGATTCGATGGTAAACCTGAAAGACCTCCAAATTCTGGATACAGTCTGTTCTCAAGAATATTATTGAGAGAACTCAAAGATATTCCATCGAAAGAAAAAATGGTTGTCATCGCAAAGCGATGGAAAGAGTTGCCCGACAGAGAGAGACAGGGATATAACAGAGACGCACAAAAGGCTAACACTAAATATGTGGAGAAATTCAACGCATATTTGGATTCTTTGCCCGAATCTGAAAAAGAAAAGGTTTTGAGTGAAAACAAACTGAAACTTCCCTCAGAAAAGAAACTCAAACAACAACAGAGTTTGCCTAAACTCCAGACACCTTTGAATACGGAACAGGTGGAGGACCCCAATGCTAGAGAACACGCGGCTCTTATGAGCTATCAATTGGACCGAATGCCTGTCCTTAAAGATAAATATCCGGAGAAAAATCAGACGGAATGCATGAAAATAGCTCTTCAGGAGTGGAAAGACAAGTTAACCGATAAAAAGAAGGCAAAGTATTACAAAACTTCTGAAGGATTCGCACAATTGATGCCCTCTTCCTCTAAATCGGATACTTCGATGTCACCAAAAGCTAAACAAATAAAGGAAAAGCCCTCCCTTTCCACTCAGAATCTAATTAAAAGAGAACCAAAGAAACCGCCCAAAAGTGGTTACGCGTTGTTTACTTCGGAACAACTCTCAAGTCTAACAAACTTTGAACCGAAGAAACGAATGCAAGAAATCGCCAGAAAATGGAACCACGAGTTGACTAAACAACAAAAAGATAGTTATGACCAAAGAATCAAACAATTGAATGACGATTACCACAAACAACTCTTGAAATTTACTTCTGTAAGAACTCATACCATTCATAATACTTTCCTTTTGTCTCACATTTTGTATAAAATTAATTATTTTTATAGTCTTTGAGTCCATCGGAACAAATGGAATATAAAGCACTTCAGACTGAGAGGTCACGACCTAAACAAAGACAAAGACCAAAGTCGGTTAAAGCAGACCCCGATCCAGTTGTAGACGATTCCAATGTTATTAATACGGTTGATGTCTCTACTTCTGGAGCCAACATCTATTCTGAATCCGATGACTCAGAAAATGAAGAATCAGATGATAATGAGGAACAAGAGGTGATACATCTCTTATAAATTTATTACATTTTATTCAATTGTCTTATACTTATAGGAAGAGGTCAAACAGAATCAGGGCGGAGCTGATAATAGCAGTGACGAAGAGGAGGAAGAAGATGAAGATGACGACGAAGAAAGTTCCAGCGATTAGTTATTCTTAATATCTTTTAATTTGTTTTTCTTAAACATAAATATATATATATTTGAAGTTATTTCTGATTATTTCAAAATTGAATCATTCCTTTGAAAGACATCAGTATTTTCCAAATGATATGAATTTTATTTGATTTTTAATTGTTTTTCCTTTTATTCGAAAATTACTTTAAATTCATATAAAATGACATATTTTTTGATTAAAAATATAAAAATTATTCAAAAATATTTGAAATTATAATTATTTAACACAAAATTGAAAAAGAAGTCATTAATTACAATATTAACCAATAATTATGTAAATTATATGATGAAAAGATTTCAATTGATTAATATTAGTGTCGATAGACGTCAGTATAGTATATGTAACGCAACAAAAGCGTTTGAAATCCCGGCGTTTGATGTTTTAAAAAGGCGTGCATTCAGTGGATATTCACTCAAATATTTGTTTTGATTTAATTTTACTTAAAATTAGACTTAATTTGAGTTTAATTATGGATTCAATTAATTCATTGTATCTATCGTTGCATCAGTTGCTGCCGTTGTCTCTGTTTTTCGCCATTTTGTGCGAAAATAGCTGCAAATCCATCAAATTTGTGATCGATTTTTATTAATTTGGTGTTAATCGCAATTAATTGGCCGAAGATTGGATGAGTTATTAACAGTCACTTAATTATGTCGTTTTTAGTGCCCAAACCTATTGAACGACAGATTCGGAGCAAAACTCAATCGAATTGTAGTAAAAATGTCAACAATTCTTCAATTTTTGACAAAATCGGTAAACTTTTGCGAAGACCTGATCCAGTCATAGAAAAACTCGACGAGACTTTGTTTGTGTCCACAATTTTCCAAAATATTCGAGAATTGTGTCGAAGACCTGCATTACTGAAGACAATCGACGAAGAATTGGTTGAACAGAAAGAATCGGAAGCAAACGAATCAGTGATCGAAACCAATGTTTACCACAAAAAGAAAATCGAAAGATATTGTGATTCTAATGATTCGAATTCATTCGATATAATCAGTAAATCCAGAATTTTTGCAACTCTTGTGAAGGGAAGGCCTTATCAAAAGGCCGACCATTTAGTGAACAATTCAAGTGATGAAAATAATGTCAAAACAAATGCAAAGATTAAGACTAAACACAAAAGTATTGGAAATAAAAGAAAATCACCGAAAAAACAGCTGAAATGTGAACCAAAGTCTCGAAAGCCTTTACTATCCATCGATTGTGACATCACTTCTAAAATCAGTGAATATTCAAAACAGTACTCAAAACCGATTAAAAGAAGTAATAATAAGAAGAAATCCATTAAAAAATTAGTTTCAAACAATAGTGGCGTCGAATCCATGGATTCCGGGAATAGTTCTTATGAATCAATAGCCAGTCCTTTGAGCACAACTTTTACTTTAGGGACGTATTCAATGCCTGCGACACCAATCAGTTCCACAGACAGCATATCTTCGGGTTATTCTTTAGAATCAAATTCTTCTTCTGTTTTGAGTCAAATAAGAATGTCTTTGAATCCGAAGTTTGAAACTTATCGTCAATACATCGAAAAGTGCTCTCAAATTGAATTTCAAAACATAAAAACTAAAAGAAGATCAAAGAAGGAAGAGCTCCACTTTAAAGAGAAGGTCATCCAGTGGTCTAACAAAATATGTTCCGGGAATTCAACTCCTGTTCATAGTATCGAGTATTTAGCGACTCCTCCGGGAAGTCCTCAAAATGGAAATGAGTTGAATCTCAACACAAATTTCGATGAATTGAATGAAATGATTGAAAGCTTAGAAAATATCGAAACAAATGAGAGATTCAACGATCAGTTCAATCAATTATTGGGAGAATTGTTTACAGAATTTCCAATCACTTAATCGTCAGTTGAATACCATTTTGTTATCATTGAATTGATTCGACATTCGATTAAATATATAACAAAAACTAGTCATCCATTGATTCCAAGTTTAATTGGAAGACTTAACTAACACTCGATTGACAACCATTTGGTTTAAACATAATATTTATGGCTTTCCCTTCATTTTTTGTCAAAACATTATTTTTGATTATATTTACAAATAAATGATTAAAACTATAATTAAATATAAATTTATTTATTATTTATTTATTCATTTCTTTTGAGTTGTTTTTTATCGTTTTCTTCTAAATTGATTTCATGTTCGATACGATACGTCGGATGTTCATTAGGAGGTTTAACCCAAAGGGTGTCCTTCAATGGTTTAGGCCGTCGGTGTCCGTCCGGATATTTTATCGGTTGGTTAAGAGGGTGAACGCTCTCATGAATTCGGGGCCATTTGGGGCGATCCAAGTCTGGGTTATTGTCGTGCGGTTCGATCGCAGAGTGAGGTCTAAGTCCTCGATATTTACCCATTTTTGAGCGACGCTTTCTTAGGTCTGCCCTCACCCATGAGGGAACTTCTATTGGAATCGGATGGATTTGTGGCGGAACTGGACTCTTGTCAAACATATTGTCATATTTGTATGGATTGATGTCTTTGAGTCTCTCTAATAGCACTTCTTTTGCCATTTCTTTAGGATCTCGAAAGTGATCCAAATATCTGAGCATTTGATCCAAAATTAAAACTCAATTTCAATTGATTTGAGTAAAAGACTTACATATTGAATGGCGCTCTTCCGGGATATTGTAATTGTTTGAACAGTTTTTCTTTTGGAGCCAACCATTGATAGTGAGGCGATCGCATGTCTTAACCAAAAGATTAGAAACAATTAAAAGATTTGTTTTGAATAAACAAAAAGAATACCCAAATAATTATGAAATATATTTTGTGAACTGTAGTCCCAAATAGTCTGAAACCAGGACAGACCCACTGGAGTCATATGATTGTCTGTGCCATTGGCTGACATGAATTCGTTTGCATTGAATCTTCTTTTATTTAAATCAAAATCATTTACTTTTTCTAAATTCAAAGGATTTTTGTGTTTAAATAAAATGAAGACAAATCTGTGATAACCTAAACCTCTGATCCCATAAATGGGTAAATACTTGACTATTGTCTCAGAATTAGTGACTTTGTCTTTGTTATGGATATTAGTTGTCATCCAATGGCAGACATTTGATTCATCGCCGAAATGTGAGTCCAAATTAATCAGACATAAAGTGTAATAATTTGATGAATCATTTCTTAATCTTATTCTTCCTCTGAGTTCTTCAGTTGATTCTTCTTCTTCTGTCAATTCATTCAAATTATTGACGCCATTGATAGCCGAAGAATCAATGGTAACGTTCGGACAATTAATGCATTTTTGAGGAAACAAAATATTTCCGCGAAATACCGGAGAATATATCAAATCCTCGGACTCTGTGTTGTCCTCCACTTGTGATTCATTGACACAAAACTCTACTCTTAAAGGAACTAATGGTGAGAAGTAGTAAATCGGTTTCGGAGGCAATTCTTCTGCAGACGATATACTCTGCAAATGAGGTTTCGGTGGAAAGAGATCTCTGAAAATGGAGTAATGATTCGCCAAATCAATAGTGCTTTTGATCCCCTCTTCACTCAAAAGCCATTTATTGTAAATCTGTTTATAATTTAAAGACTGTTCCAAATCTTCTTCTTCTTCTTCAAATACTTTATCTTTGGTCGCATTTTCGACGAGTTTTTTTACTTCATTCCACTTCTTCCTGACTTCAGAATCTTCATTGAATCCGATATCGATTAAATGTTTTGCGTTTTCGAAGTAATTCATTTGATTTAGTTTTTGTTCGATATTTTGATAATAATCGGGCGGTTTGTCGATCACAAGAGGCTCGTATCTGATCCAACGCCTCAAGTATTTAATAAAACACTTATTCCGCTGAAGAAGCAAATGATTACATCGAACCACGGATTGCATATTCGGCTTAAAATCCGAATAATTTACAGACAATTAAGGGATCAAAACAAACAAAATATTATTTTGAAATTAAAATCAAAACAAAACTCAATTCATATTAAATAACGTCTCAATTGATAACAAAATATTAATTATATTTGAGAATAAAAGCACTTCTTTTAAGTGAAAAACTAATCAAATGCTAGAAATAAGTGAAAATAAGTGGTAATTAAATTGAATTAAAACTTTTAATTATTTAAAATCCGAAAACTAATTATCACCGGAACTGATCTGTTCTTAAAGTGACGTAATTTGTTTATGAGTTATGGTCGGCATTAACGCAATGCATGCGTTTTGTATAGTATTTCTCTTTCTGGTGAACGACACGACTATCGACAATGAGGTGAGAAATCTCTTCTTTTAAATCATATTTAAACCCGATTTTAGCCCTATTTTCGGACAATTTTAGCGATTTTTTGCTCATAAATGTAGAGGTTTTGTGATTTTGATTTAATCGGATTTTAATTTGAGATAAAGACTATGTTTTTTAAATTGTTTATAATTAAAGGCAATAATAACACGTTTTCAATGCGTTTACAGCCATTGAGTGAACGTATTATCGATTGCTCACAATTTATGTCATATTTTATAAATTTAATTAATTTTAGTCTTATTTTTGATTAATTACTAATAAATGGTTTGATTGACAGTACTCTGAGACTACAGAAGCGTTTGGCTTCGGCTGTCCTGAAGTGCGGCCGTAATAAAGTGTGGTTGGATCCAAACGAAAGCAATGAGATCGCAAACGCAAATTCAAGACAACACATCCGTAAACTGATTAAAGACGGTCTTATTATTCGCAAACCAGTGGCCGTCCACTCTCGAGCCAGAGTTCGTAAGAACGCTGAGGCCAGACGTAAGGGCAGACACACCGGTCCCGGAAAAAGAAAGGGAACGGCAAACGCCCGAATGCCGGTCAAAGTTCTTTGGATTCGGCGAATGAGAGTATTGAGGCGTTTACTCAAGAAGTATCGCGAAAACAAGAAAATCGATAGACATCTCTATCACGACCTCTATCTTAAAGCAAAGGGTAATGTCTTTAAGAATAAGAGAGTTCTCATGGAATTCATCCATAAGAAGAAGTCTGAGAAACAGAGATCCAAACAACTCAGGTATGAATTGAAAGACATTCGTTTCAATTGTTTCACTAATTATTGTCTCAATTTGTTTAAACAGCGATTTGGCGGAAGCGCGTCGACAGAAGGTAAAGGAGGCCCGAAGAAGAAGGGAAGAGAGACAACAACAGAAAAAGGCAGAGCAGCTGCTGACCTATCAAAAGGAAGAGGAGGCCCTCAAAAAATAACTTTTGTCTATAACTTAATCGTCGGATCCTTTTTGAAATTGAATAATAAAATTCTTTTGATTTAAATGTTTTATTATTTCATAAAAATATAACAAAAATAGTATTTTCTTCCATAAAGTTAATCATAAATTAGAGTCAATTATTCAGTTCATCCGATTGACTGACAGTTCTGAGTCTTAGACCCGAACCAATTAAACTGAGAACAACCGGCAAAAAGACGAGTCCGTGAAGAGCACCGATTAAAACAATTCCCAAAAACATTCGGAAATAAAATATTTGAAAAATACGCGAAGAGGCGAACCCTAACACTCCTATTCCCCAGAATTTAGTGAATGTTATACCCGAGAGTACGGAACTGCCAACTCTTGCCAGTGATTGCTCCGCTCTTTGAACTCTAGTGGAGGCATCACTTTTTACGTAACCGCGAGTTATGTGAGAACAGAATTCGACAGAAATTCCGACAGACTTTTCAAACAAAAGAAATTATTTTAAAATTAATTCAATAAATGAATCAAATATTAAATACCATAACGAGATTGACGAGCGATACCGCGTTCAGAGGTATGTCCCACCAGAACATTAATCCCATGAGGTTTACAATTATAGCAGAAATTGTTGTTATTATGATTAGCGATGAAATCAAATCAAAGCCTAAAAATATAAAAGTGACCACAAATATGGCGCCGATAGTAATGACCAAATTCCTCCACGTGTTGTGCCATATGGTTAGGTATTGTTCGTAATACACATAGAATATACTGTACGCAAACACATCTACGCTTTGGATCTTCTCTTTGTTATTAGAGTTTATAACATTTGTCAGATCTTCGGCTAATATTCGAGCGTTTTTTAGAGCAGATATGAAGTCAGTGGAAGAGCGCAGTACAGTGTGATACGTCCCGAAGTAAGACGCTGTCAAATGTCACATAAATCCAAAGATTAGCTCAAATTTCAAATATATATAGAATTGATTGTTAATTGTCTTCCAATTAATGTTTAAATCAAAATATAATTAATAATAATCTCTGAAAATAAATACCTTTAATAGAAAAGGTTTCATTCATATTAGGTTTCAAACTAACAGCTGAGCCATAAGCGGGTCCTCCTCTTTACAGAAATATAAAAGTTATTCGAAACAAATATATTAAGTAATCTATTCTTTGACAAATAGAGACCGGTCCTTATAAGTCAGTTAGGAAAAAAAGTGTCCTTAAAAACTCAGTTATAGGGACATAGCAACGGACACTCAGACCCGAAAATTGCCCAAATGAGTTTTAAGGACCGGTCCCTATTTGTCAAAGAATAGATTATTTAGTGATAACTCACGCATTCGGACATTTGGCGTTTGGAATGTCTTTTAGAAAGTATTGGAGAAATAATTGATAGAATTTATTGGGTTTAACGAAAGATTGGTCATCTAAATCACATTTGCGACAATCAGTGCTCACCACTTAATTAATGAATAAATAATTATATAAATTATTTAAATAAAAAGTGTTTTAATGAAACTCACAATCCGTTGAATTACAGAATTCAGTTATGTTTTTGCCGTGAAGTCGACAACACTTCTGATTATTAGCCCAACCATTATAGTCATCGATCCAATTGTTGGCCACAGTCTTAGAAATGAAGGTTTGTTTAGGATTTTTAGACGCAGTGTTTAGAATAGTTCCGAATGAGTTGGGGGCACATCCAGAGTGAGTGCAAATTAGATTTTGTTGGTTCGCGTAATCGAAACCATTTTTAATAACAAAATAGACGGGAGGACCCACTTCTAGGATATTTATTTGGGCTTCAAAGTAGTCCAATACATAGGAATCTGAAGGCACTGACCACTCCTGATTCAGACCGACTTCTAGTTTATCGATGACAGCAATAGAAGAGCACAACCAACCAATGAATGCAATTAACTGAATATAAGTTACAATTAATTTCTATTATAACACAACTGTTTAGATATGACTCACAACTGGTACTCGAACCGCATCTTTCATAAGAAATGGGGCGTAAATGTGTTCAAAGAACCGATAGAGAGCCCCCTTTTGCTGTCTTTCGTTTTCATCACTTATTTGATCCCTTTTTGATTGTTTTAAACAACAAAACACTTCATATCTATTGTCAAACTGTCTGTAAGTGTCGATTACCAGTAATGGTATAAAAACAATCATTTGGAGGATGAATGCCATCAGAAGAGCTAAACCTGCGTTAATGGCAAACACTCTAACGGCAGGCATTGTGGTGAGAGCTCCCAGAAAGAAGCATGATGATTCTGCTACTGTTGCCAATAGTATTGATGGCGCGACACTTTCCATTACAGATCCAAATCGCTCCGACATAGAAACGCTTTCATCAAACCTTTGCCGTTGAAATGCCTGAACCAAAATGAATATATTGTCGACTCCAACGGCCAACACTAGGAATGGTATGACTTCAACAATAATAAGCGTTGATTTCACGCCTAAGAAACTCAATAAACCGATTGAAGACATCACTGATAGAAGAACGACAGCCACTCCACACAATCCTAATATCATTTTTGAGTCGATCTTTGAATAGATTTAATAATCAGAGGTCAGGTATAGAGAAAAGTCAATTAAGAACTCACAAAAAGTCTTTTAAGTGAAGTGAACTCTCCTAAGGCTATGGATATGTAGGCGAACATAACTAAATAACTGATTGCAATCGTTATTAAACTGGATTTGCTCTGTCTGTCCAATTCGTCTTCGATTGAACGCTAAGAATAAAACAATTATTACTCCAAATTAAAAACAATAGGAAATACCTCTGAATAGTAGACAACTTTCATCAGAGGATTACTATAGTTATGCATAAAATTTAGATATTTTTTCTCCCATTCGAGGGCTCGGGTGTTGTCATCACTACTGACGTGATTGTTCAGCATAATTGTGATGACAACAGATTTTGCGGCGAAATAATCGTCATCTTTGAAGTCAGCCAAAGCAACGTTTGGTAGAATAGGACCGCCATATATGCCGGCACAACTCATATTAAAAGGATCGCCGTTTCCCTGTTCTAAAGGATTTCTGAGGCACTGATTAATGTGATCCAAATATGTTAAATGTTTTTGAGTGTCAGTCATATCCAGATTAGAGGCATTGCTTTGAAACCATCCCAAAGGTGTCTGAATCGCACATAAGTTGTTATTCATTGGAGAAAAACAGAGATCTGTGACAAACACTTCTTTTCCTTTGACATCAACTGTAATATTCGTCACTTTTTTTTGGAGATCCAGAACTTGTAGAAGAAATTCTTTATCAAATGCCGGACCAAATGTTTGGTTCAATGAATTGTAATAAATAGAGCTCTGATTTTTTGGAGTAATTATTATTTGTTGGATTCGATAAAAGGGGCCGAAGTTATTGTCGAAGAAGTCCTTTTCAACTCTGGCTCTACTATTAGGGGCGGACCACAAACTCACAGGATCTGTGATCGCAACGAAATGAGTGATAATACCCACCGATAGACCCAAAGCCACAGAAATACCAAAAAGAGGAAAAACATATATAAATGGTTTCTTAGAACACATTTCTCCGTATTTTCTGAAACATTTGCGAATCATTTCATCGAATTTATTGCCGGAAATGAGTAATGATTCGGACATTCGACACAAAAATCCATTATCTGAACAGTCATTGCCTTCCGATTCAATGCCTTCGATTTGAGAAACCAAAAGAGTTCGGCCTTTAGTGACAAAACAAAGACTTTAATGATTCGTTTGAATTAATGGTAGAAAACAGACCTCTTTTTGACTTAAAATAAGAGAATAGAAATCCACCGATAATTAGGATAACAATAATGTAATAAACGAATCCCATTGTGAGCCACATCCCATCCATTCCCCAAACAATCCACGGCTCTTCTGGTTTAGGGTAAGGCTTAGGAGCGCATCGGGCGGCGCAGTCAACGCAACTGCAGGGTTTGTCTGAGTAACCTTTGGGAGCGGCGGCACACGAAACAACCGTTTCATTCATTGGGTTTAAATCTTTACTTTGAGTAACCAAATGGAAATTAATCTGAAAGGGAGAGGGATCCTTCTTTCCAATATAATCCAGGAAATGTTGAGGAGTACAGGGTGTATGTCCGCCACACATAATCATTGGTAAAACAGTCGCTCCTCCCTGAGGAAACTTAACGTCTATACAAGAATTGAAGACTGAGTTCGCGAAATAGTCAGTCATTGTATAACTGACTTCGTCTACCATTTGTTTGTTTGGATGGATAGTACTCTTCGAATGTTTGGTAACTTTAATAAAGTCCGAGTGTTTTGGATTACACGACATATGAAAGAAGATTTTAGCGAAATTCACGAAACAAGAGGGACACCTATTTAGCATTCCTTTCGCTAATTCTAACTGACTCTGTATTTCAACGACCTGTTGGTCAACGCAGCAGAAGACAGGATCAGGTGCTTCCAAATAACGTAATCATTAGACAAATGCATTAAATAATATTCTAATCTATATTTACTTTCAAACAATTCCGGAGCAAATTTCTTGAGACTATCTTTAGATGATTGATTGACAAATGGTTGTGGACCATCTTCTGGACCGGGATCAACCATACAAGGGATAGGAAAATCTCCAAAAGCTGTCTGAAGACTTCCACATTTTTCCCGAAATAAACATTGTCGACGACCTAATGTCTGCCACTAATGTACACAAACATTACATTTAATGACTTAATTGTAAATAATGTTTATGTAATACAAACCGAAAGAAACAAAATTATTGAAAAAATTAAATAAAATTTCGACATTTTTTTGTTAAAAACCGATTCAAACAAACGCTTAATTAAAAGCCAATCCAATGACTCAATGAATCAAATGATCAAAATTAATATGAAATACAAAAGAATGGCATTAAATATGAGATAATCATTTGAAATGCTATTATCTATAAGTTATTGAATGCTTATCTCATCAGCAGATTAAAAGTCCACTAAATATTTGTTTATCTTTTTTTTCGAACTTTAAACTAAAACATTCAAAAAGAGTGTTACGAATATTCACTCTATTTCTAAAACTGTCTTTCAATTGCTATACTAAGAGCTGAACAATAATAAGTGCTTTGAGTGCAAACCTTCACTACATTTCGTATAGTGTTTGTGAGTATAAACCAAGTGAGGGGGTGTCCGTCAATATGATGTGATTCAGAATACGTTAGAATCTGAGTATGTTAATCACCTTTTCTAATATAAGGTGATTTATCAATTAAAGTTTTTCTGATAAGACACTCATAAGTTTCAATTAATAGGAATCGAATTAATGTATTTTAAGTGCAATAGTTGCAGGCTTTGGAAGCATGAATGAGATTTGTCCAAATTTGCCCTAGAAACAATTTTTTCAAATTAGTTCTAAAGTTAATAGAGGTTAGACTGTAATACTCATAAAAACATTGAATCATGTGATTAGTTATTCAATAATTGAACCAAACATTTATGAAAACAAATTCACATATTTTGAGTGATTCTTGAAATTAAATACATTTTAAATCACTTTGTTTTATATGTTATAAATCATTCGTATATTGATTATTGATAGAACCAATACAATGGATTCACAAAATTTTAAAGATGAAGAATTTGATGCAAATATTGATGAAATAAATGTAAAGAATATCTTATTTTTGTTTTATATTAATTTGTTTTTCTCAAAGACTTTGACAGAAATGCGTCGAAATATAAGCTATAATGCAATCATAACTCCTGGAGAAGCCTCAGAATCTGAAGAAGAAGAGGAAGAGTGTCAAGAACTGCCTCAAAGAAGGCTAAGCATTGGACAACAGATTTCTGACAGAACCCGAAAGATCTCAGAAATGAGTTAATAATTATTTAAACAAATCTTTTCCTTAATATCAACCGATTGTTACTTAAACGACAGGTCAGTCTCAAAGGTCTACTTTTTCTGACGATAACTCATCGGTCGGCGATTCAATCAAATACAATACGTAAGACATATTTGCCTTTAATTCACGTCTTATCTAATATTTTTACCACAAATTATAGATTACTTCACAAAAAGTTGAGTAAGTTTTGAATGCTTTCAATGTTTTCATTAAATTCAAAATCTATTCAATTGTTTTGCAGAAGAAAAGAACGAACAGTTGAAGAGGGAATTGTGTGACATCGCGTGCGGACCCTATAATATGGCCACAAAAGAAGTCGGAAATATAACCAAACAATTAATTCAATCGCAAAAAATCGTTCAAAACGTTTCGGCATCGCTTAGGAAAGTATCAAAAGAGTTGAGGTCTTTAGAGGACACGATTGCCTCCATTAAGAGCGATAAGAACCTTCTGTTCAATGATTTTATCTTTGATTCCAATACTAATGAAACAAATGTTTCTCAAAATTGATTCTCATTTTTCTTTTAATTCAAAACATTTAAAAATACATTACTTTTTGTTCAATCAATAAAACAATCGCTTCTTCTTATTCTTATTATTGTTTTATTTAGAAATCAATTGAATATACTTTTTGTGATTATCTTTAATAGAGATTCGACTCTAGTCTTGAGATTATATAAAATCTATTGTTTTGTACTTAAATTTTCTGAAATAATATTTGATTTAATATTAATTTTTATAGAAATAAAGTATTAATTGAATTATTGTTAACATATTTTTGCCTTTCATTTGGCGAAACTGATGTCACCCATCGATAAAGTGATGGATTTATTGAATTTGATGAAAGAATTTCGACTAACAGTCTCTATGTCTTCCAAATAGATTCCAATAGAGTTTCCTCCAAAAGACAAAATCTTATTTCCTTTGATTTGTTGTTCACTAATAGCAGTGAATTTGAGAATATTTTGTCCCAAAGAAGACAAATATTGGTTGAATTTAATCAAATCATCGATAGTTTTGTTAGAACTGATCAGAACAGTGTTACCAGAAATGAGTGCCTCTAATATTAAAGCGAATGTCTTCTCATTAAACTCTTTGTCAATATTTATGACAAAAACACCAATTGATTGGAAATCAGTGATAATTAGTTGTGTCCCATAATTATCCTTTATTTCTGCTAACTTCTGATCGAATACGTCAACAGCCAAAGGATTTACCTTCACTTTTGTCTCATTTTTGATTAGGAAGTGTCTGATAATTCTGAGCCTCTCTTCAGGTGAAATAGTTTTCCATCTGAAAGAAGATTATATTTTTAAAAATCAAATATTTTTTGTAAAAAAATACAAACTTTTTATAAGAATTGAGAATCTGTTCAAAAGATTCACTCTTTTGCCCAAAAAAGTGATTCCACTCTATTTTATCGAATACTTTATCGAAAACAGAATTTTGAACTTTAAGTGGATATTTGAGCGAACCGTTGATGAACATCAAAGAACTCGATTCTATAACTTTTGCCAATTCCAGAGCCAAAGAAGTCTTTTCTGCCCAAAAAGAAATGTAAGGAATTCGTGTGAAGTGATTGACCAAACTCTTGAGTTCCGCATTAGTTCTGAATTTGAAGATTTGAATTTCGAAAGACTTATTTTCGTTATCGAAATCAATGGCGTCGTAATTGATATTAATTTTGGAGATTATGTCCACATTTGTATCAAATTTGTCTCCAATTTCAAGAGAATTTGTGGAACGAGTTTTGATTCGATCGCAAAACTTCTTATAAACTGATTGTTGAACGAAAACATTGAGTGAATCGATAGTATTGGTCACTGAAGAGTGGATAACCCTATCGACGGCGCTATCGATGTCCGCGGACTCGAGTATAACGAAAACCGGAGAATTGATTGGTTCTGTGTTTTCGGCTAATTTCAGAGCATTTTTGTTATCAATGATAACGAGATTAATAACACCGGACTGGAGTCCAGCCCTTTTCAATAAATCGAGAACATAAGCGGCAAAAAGTGCTGAATCTTCTTCTGCTATCATTACAATAGGAATTCCACTTATGAGACATTTGGTCACTTCATAAATCATTTTCAGAACAAATGATTGAGTTTTGAAGACTTTAATTATTGAATATTCAATAGATTTGAAGTTATATTCATTAAAATAATTGTAAATATCATTATTAATGGAATAATTCAATGTCTTCAGCAAATTCTGGACTCTTTTTCTACTGATTTTAATCGCAGTCTTCGATAAAATGGTTTCGAGATATTCGACAACTTTTTCCGATTCAGTCAAGAGATCACTGAATTTCTGAAGAATATCTTTTCGGAAATTAATGTCATTAAACCATTTAAAGACATTAGTATTATTAGCTTTAGTTATGGAAGTATTCGCGACAATCGATTCAATTACTGATTGTTTTGAGAGAAAGACTTTTATGTCTTGAGTTTTGAGAAAATCATTTTTAATTGAAATCAATTCGTTGTTATTCTTATTGAAAGTCTCATCGATTTTGTCACAGATTTCAAAGTTTTTGTCGGAAATCCATTTCTATTGAATTTTAAAATTGATTCAACTTTTATTTCAAATAAAATCTAATTGTTTTCGAGAACTTAAATCAATTGAAACAATTGATCATGGTTAATTTATGTTTAACATTAAATAAAAATACTATTTTATTTATTTTAGATATTTTATTAATAGAGGAATACTATGAAGAATTATCAAAGACATTCATCTATTATTTCTGAGTTGTGGTTACAGCAATAATTGAATATGATAATTTGAGCAAGGTCATTTAATAAATCTTTTGAGATTTTAGTGAAAAATAAAATCCTACCTGGAATTGGTCACTCATTTTGATGGCTCACTTTAAATCACTGAATATATTGTGGACTTGAATCGACTCAATGTTAAACTTAAGATAATTTTGTTTAAATATTTGCTGTCTTTAGATATGGACTCAAAAAGAAAAAAGTTTTTTCATTGATTAAACTTTTATCGCATTTTTTTATTTGAAAAACAATTTTTCTGATATTTTAGATCAAAGTATGAGAAATATATTTCAAATTTTAATCGAAGAAAAAAATTATTTATTTATATCTAAATTCATTTCAATTCAAATACAAAAATAATTTATTGAAACTAAATTAAAATCAAATAATAATAATAAAAAACAAATAATTTTTAAAATAATTGAAATATTTTGAAAAACTCTTTGAATTTAACGAAAAATAATGAATTTATTGATGTTTTTGACGTAAGTTATGAACAATGGCTTAGTTTTCGGCAAAACAATGGCAGACAGTGTTGAAGACGACGATAAATGGTTATACAGTACCGCCGATTCCTCGGCCGATAATAATGGCACTCACTTGGAACAAATGGGTGACAAACAAACTGATGATTTGTCACAAATCTTTGATAATCAGGTAAATCAATGGTTTACTAAGAGTTCAAAACTCAAATCATTGTTCTCTTTCTCTGTCAGCCTTCCGATGATTATCAACAGCTTTACGACGTTTCAAATCCACCACAAGAACCAAATTCATCACAAAATATGGACCAATCCTTAGACAACATTAAGGAAGAAAAAGATTACGGCTTTGAATCAAATGATAAGGAATTAAATACTGAATTAAATGACAACAATGAAGATGACGACGAAGACGATGATGAAGATGACGACGACGATGACGTTCAGGTGACAATCGGTGACATTAAGGCTAACACTTCGTTTCCATACGGATCGGCGCCAATGAATCTGAATATAACCAAAAGGAGTGCAAACTTTGCTTCGGGTCAGACAAGTGTCGCCAATAAACAAAAGCCGGGTCTTGACATCGATGCCGTCGGAACTATAAACGGTGTCTCCATATATGACGTGAATTTGGACAGTCTTGAAGAGAAGCCGTGGCGTAAACCGGGAGCGGATATAACCGATTATTTCAATTATGGTTTCAACGAAGAGATGTGGAAATTGTATTGCGAGCGACAAAAGAAGTTAAGAAATCATGACTTCTTGTCTAACGGACCGCCACAAACAGTCAAACCCGTGCCTACATTCGCAGGCACTCCACCTGTTCCTCCTGTAGGGGGTAAACCGGGATCCGAACAATTGATTCCAATCGCTTCTGTAAATGAAAACTCTAAATATACAGGACTCGGACCCACTAAGAAAGCCGGACCTCCTCCCGGACGCAAACAGTCGGGAACTATTGATGTTATCGGTGGCGGAACACCGACCACACCATCAATGCTTCCGAGCAGAAGACCGCCCGATACTAAAGAAAACTTCATTCAAGTTATTGGTAATCCGGGCCGTCCTCCCGGTCCACCACCACCGCCAGGCCTACCACCAGGGATGCCATTCCCTCCACCGGGTATGTCAATGCCACCTCCATTTGGATTCCCTCCACCGGGAGTTGAAATACCTCCGGGAATGCCTCCGCCAGGAATGCCATTTATAGCCCCTAATGGGCAGCCCTTACCATTCCCTCCGGGAGAGTTCCCTCCGATGCGTTTCCCACACCCGGGAATGGTTCCGCATCAGGACCACCATTTTGACGAACAGAGCGAAGGATTTCACGAAGGAATGCCTAACGATGGCAGAGATGAAGACAGAGAACGCGATAGGGATCGGGAAAGAGATTATCACCGATCGAGTCGAGGATATTCTCGTGAATACAGAGACGACGAATCCTATCGAAGCGGTGGTCGAAGCAGTCACTACAGGGAAAGGGAATACGGGGAACACCGCGAACAACGGTCTCGTGATAGAGACGACTACGAGAGTAGAAGACATCGAGAAAGAGATACTAAGGAAAGGGAAAGAGACAAAACTGATAGGGATAGAGACAGAGACTCATCCACCAGAAGGAGGCATCGAGAAGAACACGAAGAGGAAACCAGAACTTCCTCTTCCAGACATAAACACAGCAAAAGATCCAAACGAGACAAAGAAGAAGAAGAAAAAGAAAGCAAACACTGAATAGTAAAACAAATATTCATTAAATTCTGTAAAATAAAGCATTCATTCAATAATTTGACTCAAATTTATGTTTCGATTAATAAATGATTTGAAATAAATATTATAATAATTATTCAAATATTGAATAAAATTTTTATATAAAAAACGAAATATGTTTGTCTTCACTGAAGACTCTTAAGTCACTACATTTCAGATATCAGTTTTGATATTAGTTTATCGTTCAAAAGAAGTTTGCTTTCCATCGAATTTAAGGTCAGGCTCTTCACCATCGGCTGCTATCTTATACTTTAACCAAAACAACTCTTCCTTTTCAGTGTTGGCATCTTTTTCGTCCAAATAAGAGTACGGAATCAAAAATTCTTGGTTTGGATCTACTGTTTCTCCCTTTTCTTCTTTATATCGATTTAGAAATAATCTCATAAGCGGTGGAACTGAATAATATTTTGGCAGAACTGTCACCTCATCACCCAATTCGGTAACTTTATATCCTTTGAGGAACTCTTGTTCTTCATCTTTGGAAATGAGGCGAAAGTCAGGTTTATATCCGTCAACAAAACTCCTAATTCCGGGCAGACGTTTCCCTCTTAAGACAGTCTCGCAATAAACGGTTCCAAATTTTAACTCAATGTCCATTCGTGGTTCAACTCTCTTGATTATATGGTAAGATGGCTCCGGATATTTACTCAATATATTTCTGGTAACCATTCTTCCGATTCCAAAATTATTCAGATTTGCCAGAATTTCCCAAATGGTCTTCCCATTGAACTTATTTTTTCTTCCGATATATATTGTCCTCATATTTGCCATTTGTTATCAAAATCTTTAAAACAATTTGAAAATTATCAGAAAATCAGTTAATAATCAATAAATAAGTGATTAAAAAGTCTTTAATTTCAGACCTTTTAAATTCATTCACAACTTTTTGTTTACATTTGTGTACGAAAGCCTACAAATGAGTTCACGTTTTAACAAAACTTTAAATCGATTTTGTTTTCGCAAATTTAATTAAATTAATTGCTCTATCATTAGAGTAAACTGCAATTCATTATTAACTGAGTGAACTAGTACATTTGGTTAGTTTAGTAAATTATTTATTATCAGAAAATAATTATTTAAAGTTTATCTAAAATTTATTCAAATAAAGCGCTATTATTAGAGATAAGTCATTGAAAGTGTGGCGCCTTTTGTCACAAAAGTTTTGTCCATTCAATTCATTCAGATTTCAGGCGTTGTTTACATTATTTTAAAATATCGTAATGTCTTAATGTCTTAATGTCTAACTCTTTATGACATTTTATGTTATTAATCCATTGATTGAATAATTTAAGAGCACTTTCGCTAATTATTTATTCGGAGACTCTGTCCATATCAGCCAATAATGTCTTTATTCGGGGCTATCAGTCGGACAGCAGCCAAAGCTTTTCATTCAAATAACAGATTTGTTTTAAGACATTCTCAACAAAACCCAAACTATGTGTCCAATCGTTTTCTTAGTAGGTCTGGAAAGACAATCAAAGAACTGGAAAGTAAACTTCCGGAGCGCCCAAAGCGACCGCAAAGCGGTTATAATATCTTTTATAAAGACTTAGCGCTCAAACTTAGAGCCGAAAATCCGGATTTGAAAATCAGAGAAATGGCAAAAGCTATCGGTAATCAGTGGAACAGTTTAGACACAAATGTCAGACAAGAGATTCTTCAGAACTCGAGAAAAGACGGCGAAAAATATAGAAAACTGATCGAAGAGTGGCGGAAATCTCTTAACAAAAGCCAAGAGGAAACCTATTTATTAGGAATAAGGGTTTGAATTAAAAAATGAGTCAAATATTCATTTATTTATTTTATTTTATTCTTATATTTCAGACACGAAAACAAGGTCTGGCCCGACGTCGTCTCAAAGTAGAGCTCAAGCGTTTGGATTATCCTCAGCGCCCGAAATCAGCCTTCAATTTGTTTATTAAAGAAGGCATTGATAATAGAGGACAGACTGATCAGCCATATAATGATGTCTTCAAAGGAGTGGTCGCTAAATGGAAAACTCTTAGTCCAGAGGAAAGGGAGCCTTATATTGAAACTGCGAAAAACGATAAAATCCGTTATTTGCAAGAACTTAATGAATGGCAGGAAAAAGTCAAACGAAATGAAAAGACCGAGACTTTGAACAAATTGACAAAATTGAGAACACTTTCCGCCAGATCTGCTCTCAAACCCGATCTCAAGAAAAAGACCAAAAAAGTACTCAAAAAGAGACCGAAGGCAAAGAAATTGAAGGGAAAGACCAAAACTTCTCTGAAGCTGAGGGCGAAACCCAAAGTAAAGTCCAGCTCTAAGTCTAAAACAAAAGCCGCGAAACCGAAGACAAAGAAGAGTTCAAAACCAAAATCAAGTGAAAAGTCGAAGCAATCGAAAACAAAAACGAGTAAAAAAGCGGACAAAAAGGACTCATCCGATAGTTCTGACGAATAGGAAGAGTTTGAAGTATTTAGTATTGAAATCATGATATGAAGTGCTTTTCAGATATAGAATTATTTTGACATAAATTTTGTTAAAATCATTGAATTTCTCGAATATTATTATTATTATATACTTTCGAAAGGAATAACATTTTTTAAGAATAAAAATGTTTTACATTTTAGTCTCATTTAAGTCACAAAACACTCAAAAGTTTCTCATAATTAAAATTCGTTCAAAATTTCAGTCAAAAACTAATGAAAAATTGGTTTAAATTTTGTTTTTTGTTGTCTTAACGATGATTAACATAATGTTGTTATGACTTAACGCAACAGTTATTGCAAATCATAAAACTTTCATTAAACTCCTGTTAACTTATCATAACTTATGGCCAATATTTTTGATCGAAACTCAAATTGATTTCAAATAATTCCCAATACTTAACAAAAAAATTCATTCATTGATTAAAAAATATACAAAATTATGAACTTTTAAGTTTATTTTATTTTAATTTAACACAACTCAAGGGTGAGAGAGAGAGAGAGAGAGAGAGAGAGAGAGAGAGAGAGAGAGAGAGAGAGAGAGAGTAAATTATAGAAAGGCGTAATCTAATGAATACTACGTTCAATATTACTAATAGTGTTTTGGTAGGTATTCATCACCGAATCGGTATTATTCATGCCTAACGTTTTTGACCTAAAAATTAATTAATAAGTTTTGAGTACATTATTATTATTATTGATATTATTAAAAGCATTAGTTTTTTTTGTGGCGAATATTTTATTTTTTCTTATGTTTTCAGAGTTTAGTTTACAATAAGTTTTTCATATGATTTCTCTCTTCTCTGGAAAAGAGTTTATTTAAAAAATGAATTTTTAAACGAAATTACTTTTGAAAACTAAATTTCGAGGATCATTGCACTAACACTGGAATTGTTGCTCCACTCGATCTATATTATGAATAAAGAAAGAAATGAATTATTTTTTCTTCCTCTTAACCTAAATTTGTTGTAAACCAATGATTCTGTGAACCTATTTATGCATTCAATTTGGAGCCACTCTTCGGTATTTGTAATGAAAAATAATCATTGGTTTGCATGCAATCGATGCCAATATTGGCTAATATTTAGTTTTATTGGTAACTCATTTTGCAACTCTTATTTCATCCCAAGAAAAGTTACTTTCACTTCAATAGACAGGCTTTCTCTTAAGAGTTCAAAAGTTTTAATTGAAGTTTGTCTCCGAACCAGTGATCACTTTAAGGATATTTTCCATTATTTCAATCAATTCTAATGAAACAATAATTAAGATTTTTGGATACAATAAGTCATTCGGTCGTCTCAACAACCGATTCAACCGAATGTCGAAAATTCCAATCTATTAGACAAAAGTTAATCATTTGTTATGCTATCTATCTTTCAAAATCAAATAATTAACTCAATTTCTAAATTATATTATGAATAATTAATTCGTGAAATTTTTGAAATAATTGATAATTCATTATCTTTTGAAACGATTGACAATTGAGTGTCACTGGAATGACCCAAACAAACAAAATTATAACTGATTTTACAGATGATTATTACTTAATAAGTGATACTTATTATTGTTAATTAAAAAAGATTGTGATTTGGAGACCATTATATAAATTGGGAAATCTTTTTCTTCTTTACTATTCTTTCAAATATTTGTCTTTTGATATACTTTTGTAAAAATCTTTCAAAATGAAAGAAGTCGTACAAAAGAATATCTTTTGCAACTGGTTTTGGTATTTATTGGTTTAATCTTTATATTAAATGCAATTATAGGCTCTATTTATGTGAATTATTTACTTCGATAATAGAATTAGAAAATTAATCCAATTTTTAACTCAATGTTTGATCTTCTTTACAATACATGACATGTCGTGAGAATTCACATAACCTTAAAAATTATTTAACTTTTATAGAGTAGTCTTCTTTTTAAATACAGCATATCATCACAATTGTATGGAAGGATTTATGTTTTTAAGACATATCCTATTATAAGAAACAAATAAACTAATATAGAAAAACATATAATATTATTGAGATCTTCAAAAATAGCGGCGAAATATCAGTTGAATTGCAAACGAAACTGAAGTCTGGGCTCTAAATGTGTTATAAATTGAATAAACAGGAAATATATTCCACTTCTATAGCAATGACTATAATTTCTCACAAATCGATGTATTTTTAGAATTATTTTTTGCCAAAACGAAAGCCTCTTTGAAAAATTGTATCACATTATATAAAAATAGATAATTTAATAACTTTTTCTATTAGCCATTAGCATTAGCAAGCACTTTTTATTGTTTTTTATTATCGCTTTTTTCTTTTAAATGAACAAAAAGTAAAACTATTTTCTTCTCTCATTACTTGTATTTTCTCATTTGGACCGCATTTTTCCATTCATTTGCATTAAATGCCTGAATATAGAAATTTATCGCAAAACAGATAAAAGTAGAAAAAAAACTGAAAAAAAAACTGAAAAAAAACTAAAAAACATAAGTTTAGGACTAATTTGTGTTTTGAATTAACTTAATGATAAACAAAGATATTTTAAAAACACTTTTTAAACCTCATTTTCAAACATCTGATAGTTTGATACAAAGAAAACAAATTTTAGAATTACCTGAGAGATGTGAAATGTTAAGTTTGATATTAATTATTTCACGATAATATAATTTGACAAACTATGGGATTTCCTGTCAAATTATCTTCGATGCCGTTAACTTAACGGTGAAAAATTGATCAATTGGATGATCAATTGGATGATCAATTGGAAGATACTTTCCTTTTGAAGCTGTGGGGTCGATGAGTCAGCCTTTGCGCAGCCTTTGCACAGTCTAATTCCCAGATCATATCAGATATAAATCAAATAAAAATATGAGTTTTATTATTAGAGATATTAAATGCGATTAATTTAAAATTACGACATATTATATAACTTAAGGTTATATTTATCTTAGTTTAAGTTGAGTTCGGCTTTAAATTAAGGCTATATTAAGGCTTTTCTAAGGCTTGTCGGCCAAAGTCAGCTATTTTTCTCTCAAAATGAAAATATTTCTTTTTATGCCTTATTGTGAATATTACTGAATATTTGATGAGATATTTTTCTATCTAAAAAACTTTGGTCCGTATTATCTTCTGGACCAGTGCTGAGGGCGCGTAAAAGACCTGTTTCTAAATGCATTGGCAAAGTGTAAGGGAAACGACCTCTAAATTAAATTCTATATAAACTGCTCTTAAAACGGATTGTATTGAAATACTAACTTAGATTTTAATTCATTTTTATATCTCATTGTATGACTTACTTCATTACTCTGTTAGAGAATGAGAGGCGAAATGCCAATGAAATGCCCTGAATCCTTTTCTCAAACTCAAAATATTCTGTTACACATTTAACTGCATTTTTAATGAATGAATTCCAGTATTAAAAAAAGTTTTACTGAGTTTTTGATCGATTGTATTATTTTTTATATCTCTGTTATTATAAATTACTTTTCATTTATATATTATTATAATATAATAAATCAATTTATTTACAAATAGTTTATTATTATTATTATTATTACAGAATTAGACGCTATATTCTTTTCCGGCATAAATCTTGTGCTTATATTCAAACACATTATTATTTTGGGCTATATTTTGGAGATTTTGAGGGAAAAATTGAGAAATCTTTTGTTAACAATAACAACAAAATTCTTATTTTACTCATTGATCAAGAATTTAATAACGATTTTTACAATGAATATAATAAGAGAATTTACGATAAGATTTTCAATGAATGATGAAAATTATGAGAGGATTAAAAACAAATGATTTTTCCTAAAGATTTTAAAAATATGATAATTTTAAAAACAGCCGTAAATTCAATGAAAATTTCATACAATTAGCAATTTTTGTGCTCTTCTTATCGATATTTTGACAAATTATAGACTTTTTACATGTTTTTAAAAAATAGTTTATATGTTGAATGAGCACAGAATGACATCAATTTTTGGATCGTTTCCCATATTTCGCACGATTTTCAATAGACATGGTTTGGGGTTTCGGGCGATTCATAACTTCAATGAAATAAAAAGTTCTTCGTTTAAAACGATTGAAAAAAATTCTATTAATGTTTTAAGCTTTTTGCTGATCCTCTTGTTGTTGTTGTTGGTGGTGGTGGTGGTTGTGGTGCATCTGTGACTGTTGATGTCTTTGCTGCTGCTGCTGATGTTGTTGCTGGTGATGGTTCTGTTGCTGCTGAAGATGCTGTTGGTGTTGTTGTTGGTTGTGTTGTTGATGGTGGTCTTGAGGTGGCATCTGTTTGTTCTCGTGGACATTACTGGCAGCCTTTGCATAATCTCCGCCACCATAACCGGATGCATAAGATGGTGGGTGATATACTGGCTTCTTTTTAATGTAAACCCTAAACAAATAGAGCGGAATGAAGAAAAAAGGTTAGCTCATCATTGCATGGATTGTCTGACAGGTAATGCTATGCTCTGACAGTTATATTTAGAAACGAATCGTAAAATAATAGCAAAACTTATTTGGTTTTACAGTTAATAGACTTCGAACTGATTTTAGAGCAAAAGATTTATTAAATAATTGTTATAACAAATAATATATTGATTTTGATTAATGAAAATTTACTTACGGCACCGGGACGTGGACTGGCTTTTTCACGATAACTTGCTTATAAATGGGTACCTTCACCGGCACTGGATATGGTTTGGGAACGTGAATGGTTTTTGGTACGGGGTATGGAACATACTTTGGTACTTTCACTGGGTAAGGAACCCCATAAGGCTTAGGCACTGGAACAGGCTTAAAGACTGGTACTGGATGGTGCTTAATGACTGGCACTGGCACAGGGACCGGCTTAGGCACCGGAACAGGTACTGGCTTAGGCACCGGAATAGTCTTGGGAACTGGTATTATTTTTTTGATAGTTTTATAAATGGGTACTTTCACAGGAATGTGAACCGGATGGGGCACAGCCACAGTCTTGGGGATGGGTACGATTTTAGGCACGTGTATCACTTTGGGTATTGGTACTGCCTTTGGAATGTGGACAGTCTTATGGATTACTTTTACTATCGGCGGCTCGTGATATCCACCGCCTCCTCCATAGCCTCCGCCGCCTCCTCCGCCTCCACCATAGCCTCCTCCCAGAACGACACCAATGCAAAGAGTGCCCAATATTAGGACAAATGTGTTCGAATACATTACAGGTTTAATGGATGCAAAACCTATTGATAAGAATCAAAAATAAACTAATTTTGAAATTTAAAGTTCAAAGACTTTTAAATATTGACTCCGAATGAAGTGAATACACAATCAATTGAATCAATGAAACAAACATTAGGTTTGAGCTCAGAGTCACTCGAAAAACAAGTAATGACTTTAATTCTGATTTTAAGAATAAGAAGAAAAAATCAAATCATTACTATTTATAAGAACCCATTAATTATTTTAGTATCAAATCAGTGTCAATAAAAAACAGTTGAGTTGAGAAACACTTAAAGCGATTCTCTTAAGGGATTCAAAACTATTTCATATGAAATACAGGTTAAGATTCGACTCAATTCAGTGACACTTATATTGGAATCAATGGAATCAATGAGATATTCATATTTAATACATTAAATATTTTTTATATTCCCTTAAATACTAAAAATTGATAATAATTTTAGAATTTATAGCAAATTAATTAATTAATTGATTAAACTCTCAGTAATTAAATAAAAAGTTTCTCAAAGTTCAATAAGAATCTAAGTTTATATGCAATCAATAAAATAAAAATATTTTATTTGAAAACTTATCAATCATTTACTGGAAGATCCGGATCGAAATATAACTCAATTCCCACAAAAGTTTTTTACAAAATCTTTGACGAAATCTTTTAGAATACTAGAAATGATTGAATGAATGACTGAAACACAATTCAAATGAAGTTTTATTGAAAGCACTTCAGAATAATATATAAATCAAATCGATTTCCGATTATTATTGAAATGAAAAAACTTTCTATTTTTCAAATGTTATGTAAACTAAACACTAAATATATAAAAATATTTTCACATTAAAAAGTAAGTGAAAATTTTGGGATTTTTTTTCTTGAAACTCACCTTTTAATTCATGAAACTGTATTACGATAGTTGTGATCACTCGTAAGCAATGCCTCAACTGAACTGTG
>JAQIXD010000396.1:0-28088 GCA_034699985.1 Minunthozetes semirufus
CATGCTTTGAGTCAATGTTTTGAAAATTGTTTTTAAAAATTTTGCCAAAA
Organism: Minunthozetes semirufus; assembly: GCA_034699985.1. NCBI lineage: Eukaryota > Metazoa > Arthropoda > Arachnida > Sarcoptiformes > Punctoribatidae > Minunthozetes > Minunthozetes semirufus. Next base: position 51 of record JAQIXD010000396.1, read on the forward strand.
AAATGAGTGACAAAACTGAAGACAAAAGCGAAGAACCTTTCGATCGTTTGAATCAATTGTTGGACAAAAGCAATGAAAATATTGATGAAAACGTTGACCAAACTTATTCACAACAGTATTACGATTGGACTAAAACTCCAAAACTAATAAATCAAACTTCAGATGAGTTCGATAACAGACCAAATAATTATCTGAAAGGGTGTAAGTGGTCGCCCGACGGCTCCTGCGTTCTCACTAATAGCGAAGACCACTGCCTCCGACTCTTCAATTTACCCGAAAATCTCTGTCAAAATCCGATCGTTTTTGACGAAGAGGTCCAGCAATTGGTAACAGTTTTTTGTTTCTTAAAATGAGATTAAATTATAGATCAATTGACAAATGATGACTAATTAAAGGCGAATTTGATTCATATTTAATGCAATTAATGAACAAAACAATTGATTTTAAGACTAATCAGTTGTTAAACATTTTTTGCTGAAATCAAACTTTTTTTTCGTAACTTTTTTTTCGATGAAATCTATTGTGAGTTAAGAATAGTTTTCACGAATTAAATGACATTCAATTTCTTCTTTAATTATCCTCTTTTCTATCCCTCCCTTAGAAATGATATAAAATCTAATTCTGATGTCTTTTGTAATGAATTCAATCAAATGAGTAATTATTTGATTAAATGATTGAAAATATTTTTATTGTGTTTTATGTCAGAAATCAGTCCTAAAGACAAAAGAATCGGAATTAATATACGATTTTTGTTGGTTTCCGAAAATGAATTCTTGCGATCCGTCCACCTGTTTGTGAGTCCAGCCATGGCTTCCATTTCCTCTAATATTTATTTGATTAATAGATTTTTGAGTACAAGTCGTGATAATCCGATCCACTTATGGGACGCATATAGCGGGCAATTAATAGGGAGTTACCGGCCATACAATTACGCGGATGAAGTGGTTTCTGCAAATTCTATTGCCTTTAGTTCTGACGGAAACAAAATTTATTGCGGTTTTGAGAAAATGATTCGAGTCTTCGACACAGCATTTCCGGGAAGAGTCTGTAAAACAAAAACTACTTATTGTATGTCTTAAAGAATATTACTTTAAATGTAATTCTATGTGAGATATGAGCCCTTTCTCAACCATTTTCCCAATTATTTCATTTTTAACTAAAAATTAATGTTTTGTTTGAAAACAGTCGACAAAATCGGTCAAAAGGGTATTATATCGTGTATTGCAGTCAATCCCTATAATCCAAATATTCTGGCCGTCGGTTCTTATGATAAGTCAATTGGTCTCTACGAAGAACCAGAGCTGACAAACATTTGCGTTTTGGTCGGACAGAAGGGAGGGGTGACTCACCTCCAGTTCTCATCGGACGGCAATCGTCTCTATAGTGGCGGAAGAAAAGTATTTCAAGAAACAGATAATGACTTGAATTGAGTTAATCTTCTTTTGTCTAAAGGATTGTGAACTCCTCTGTTGGGACATCAGAAACATCGGACAAGTGTTGTCTGTCATCAAAAGAGATGTAAATACAAACCAAAGAATTTATTTTGATTTGTCGGTTGACTCCAAATATTTGGTGACCGGAAATCAAAGCGGAAGTGTCTCCGTTTATGACACAACCTCTCAATCAGATGAAGAAGTAATGGAAGCAATTCATACATTAAATGCTCACGAAGACTGTGTCAATGGCGTCAGGTTTGCTATTATTACACACTATTAGTCCGAATTTAATCACTTATTAATACTTATTTATAATTTAGTTTTCATCCAACACTACCTCTAATGTCCACTACATCCGGTCAGAGAAAGTTTGTCGACATTTCCAGCGATAGCGATAGCGAAGAGTCGCCACAAAAGACATTAAAAGGAGAAAATAGTTTAAAATTTTGGTTCATTTGAATATAAACTCAAATATTATTTCATTAATTTTTTGTTTAAATTTATTTAAAAATTTTACAAAATTCATAAAATATTTATTAAATAACGAAACAAATTATTCGACAATATTTTGAAACAATCTATCAATTCTTGATTTCTTGGGCTCTGATTCTGTTGAGTCTATGAGTAAGGGTTATGTCAACACTTTTGTTGAGAAATTGGTGTTTAAATGGTAGAAGAATATGGAATCAGTGATTGCCATCACTCGTAAGCCATTCGTCACCAATAATTAGATAATTAGCCAAAAGTAAAGCCTCGTCTCATCTTTAATAACTCTTTAACCAAAAAAACTGAATTCGTTTGACAACACTTTCCAATACTTTTTCTTTTCGTTGACAACAATTCTAAAGAAAACTTAGAGACCAGAAGACCAACAGAGACCAAAAGCTCTATTATTCAGATTATAAGAATTTATAGACCGATCTCTTCTAATAATAATAAACAATTCATAGAAAGCTGTCCCAACTGAACAACAAATGAAAATCTGAGATCACTTTTGAGGAGAAAAATAAATTACAATAAATTAATAATTAAATGATATAATTGTCGTTAACTTCGTCGCAGATAAACAAAATTATATCAAAGTTATGATAAAAGTTATGAAAATGTATTAAATATTAGATTTCTTTTGAATGAAAGACCAATAAAAAGATTTGTTTGTAATTATTCCTAATCTTTAAAATCATATCAGTTTTGGTGAAGTTTTGCTGGAATTGCGACAATTGATTCATTTATAAGTTATCGCCAGAACTGTACGATCTTTGAGTGAGTGCTGTATTGACTATTATTTTGCATTCAAACCAAAATTGATCGCAAAATCATTTAATCGAATGATTATAGATTTGGTCAAAATCGCAAAAATGGCCGTAAAGTTCGGGCTTATCCTCACTCTTGGAGTGTATTTATCTTTTTCGGGCTCTGCTATGAGTCAAAGTGAGTAAATTTCCTAAAATTTGATAATTTTACCATGATAATGACAAGATTAATGACAATGATAACATCTAATTGATTTATAAAATGCAAATAATTTTTGATAAATAATTCGATTTTAAATGCTTTCGTAAATTAGGTAATGATTTACCGGTTAGATCTAATCGGTTCGAACTCAAGTCTGAATGTCTGCGAGAGCTAAATGCTCATGTCAATTCTGAGCTCTACGCCAGTTTGGTTTACATGAATATGGTATATCTCTATTTACTTCGAATATTAGAATATAAAATAATTATTTGTATGAAAAGGCGGCCCACTTTGATAACAACAAAATCGCACGAAAAGGTTTTGCTAAGTTTTTCGGGGATCAATCGCGCGAAGAGAAAGAACATGCTCATAAATTGCAAGACTATATCAACAAAAGAGGTGGAATTGTTGGTCTTCTGGACGTTAAGGTATTGTTTAGAACCGAATCAAATGCAATAATTTATAGTTGAATAAAGTCATTAAACTTTAAGTGAAGTCTAATCCTATTTAAACGATGAATCGAATAACTTCTTAACTTTAGTCTAGTTTAGGAATATTCCTTATATAGGGCTCTCATATGCCATACAATTCACTTATTCTATGCTAACTTTAGAATATAAGAGAATCAAAATTTGAAAGATTAAACTTATAGTCGTTTTTATATCTTCAATTTGATTGCCTGATAAATCAGATTTGTTAACTGAGCCCAGAATTTAGTGCTTTCTTTTATCAAATAAGACATAGAGAGCCAATACTTCCTTTTAGTCAAAATGGATGGATTTTCTGAACACATATTTCAAATAATTATCGAATAATTAAATAAATGATCTTTAATCAGATGCCAATGAAGAACACTTGGAATAGTCCGCGACAGGCACTCGAAGACGCCATTCAATTGGAAAATGAAGTCAATGACTACATCCACAAAATCCACGGAATCGCTGAACACACATGTCTTGACCCTCACGTGAGAACCAGAAATGATTTTTAGAAATCCATTAATTTATTCAAATAAACAGTTAATGGACTTTTTGGAGAGTGAATACATGGAGGAACAGGTTAACTCTATTAACCAATTGACAAGACTTCACTCTATGCTGAGTCAAATGCAAGGCGGAGTCGGAGAGTATCTGCTCGACCGTCAACTCCTGAGCGGAAAAATCGAAGAAAAAGATCTCTGAATTACTCAACAAATGACTCATTTTTTCACTCATTTTATAGTTTTTGAAAAATAATTAGAAAAACGAAAATATTTTTTATTTTTATTTAAAATAATAGAAAATAATAACAAATTTTGTAAACAATTTGTAGAACAGAATAAATAAACAATTTATAGGAAAGAGTTAATCAGTTGTTCACTAGTTGTTCACCAGACAATCCATGGCGGATGTCTTACCTTTAATGAACTCTGACTCACATTTATAGGAATGTTAACAACGGCTCGATTCAAACGATGAGCATTAAGTGCTCTCCTAATCATAAACCCGTCTTTTCCTAACAGAAACGCCGCCGGAATCGAACAGTTTCTGGTTGTGCTGTCGGTAACCATCTCTACATACATGTCATCGTTATCTTCGTTGTTGTCATCGATTATGATAGCAATCATTCCCATGTTTTCAGCGACAATACATTTGGCCAAAAAGGAACAGCCCCTACATTATCACATTATATGCCATTAATGACAATCGAATAACAAACTAAAGAATTGGTGTATAGTATAATACCCTCTCTTAATAAGACCTATATTGTGATTGAGCTCTAATTTGTTGACAATTGTCGTACAGGAGTCGTTTGGCTCCACAACCATTAGATTTACGTTTGAGTGAATCCTTTCCTTCATTTGATATAATAATTAGAAATCAAATACAAAAAAGTGATGAATATTACAAAATTTGTGCCGAAATTCTGTGCCATTCGAGCCCTATATGTGTATCGAAGGCTTTCCGGTTCAATGATTTCGAAATGTATGTCCTCTTCTGTGAATAAAAGGCTTTCTGAAAGCGATTTCAATTAAATTAACGGTTCTTTTGAATTGTAGTCAAATTACCGGTAATTGAGGCCAAAGTTTGGACGAAAATAAGACAAAAGACAATCCATTTGTTAATGAATTGCAAACAAAACGAGTATTTAATGAATTTCATTAAATGTTTAATTAATTATCAGTGAAAACAAAGTACCAAATCTTTGATAAATTTTCTTTTGAAATATTCGCTAATTTTCCTCAAATTCATGTGAACTTTGCGTCAATTTATTAATTATTTCCTAAAATATAATTATATGAAATGCATTCCTCTCAATACAAGTGTTTCATCTGAATTATTATTGATTTCCGATATAATTTGAGGGATTGAGCAAATGAGCAAATGAGCAAATGAGCTTGTTAATTATTTTAATTATCAGATAATTATTGATATTTTGGTCAAATCATTGTAAATAAATGTCTAAATGTCTCACAATTTGCGACTTTTTATCAATATTTTGGACGTAATTTTCGGACACTTTTTCAGTTGAAGTCAAAGAAATTCATTTGATTTGCTTTCAAACGATTTTTGGCACAAAAGTTAAGATTTTTCACAAAATTTACGAATTTTTCGATAAATTGTTTGTATTTTAATTGAAATGACTTTAATGTCTGCCAATGAAAGTCCCAATGAGTTTAAGTTAGAGTCAGTCGGAACCGATTGCATCCAATCCGTCAAATTTGGTCAGCACTCAAACCAATACGTGCTGTCGGCGTCCTGGGACTGTTCCGTAAGACTTCATGACATCTCAAACAACACTCTTAGATGTAAATACACTCATTCGGCGCCTGTCCTCGACTGTGCTTTTCAGGTATTTATTCATAATTTTATTATTTATTGAAATTTAAATGAAATTAATATTCATTTATAGGACTCTTATCACGTCTGGAGCGGAGGCTTTGATACTCAGCTCAAGATCTTTGACCTGAACTCTTCCACCGAAACTATTTTGGGTTCACATAACGGTCCCATTCGTTGCGTTGAATTCAGTCCTGATGTTAACGCTATGATTACGGGGGGATGGGATGCAAATATCAAGCTCTGGGATCCAAGAGCGCCATCAGCTACGGGTAGTTACGCACAGCCCGACAAAGTGTATACAATGGCTGTTTGTGGCGACAAAGTAGTCGTTGGAACCGCTGGACGACGAGTTCTGGTTTGGGATCTTCGAAATATGGCTTTCGTTCAGCAGAGGAGGGAATCGAGTCTCAAATACCAGACCCGATGTATTCGATGCTTTCCTAATAAACAGGGGTATGTCCTCAGTTCTATTGAGGGAAGAGTTGCCGTCGAATATCTGGATCCCTCTCCAGAAATTCAACGCAAGAAATACGCGTTTAAGTGTCACAGAAATAAAGACAATACTTCTGGTATTGAAGTTATATATCCCGTGAATGCCATCAGTTTTCATAACGGATACAACACTTTCGCCACCGGAGGGTCCGACGGATACGTAAATATATGGGACGGTTTCAATAAGAAGCGTTTGTGTCAGTTCCACAAATACCCGTCCAGTATATCCTCTCTTAACTTCTCTCCCGACGGAACATATCTGGCGATCGCCTCTTCTTTTCTGTACGAAACAGATGAGACGCGAGACATTCCTCCCGACGCCATCTTTATTAGGAGAGTCACTGATCAGGAAACCAAACCCAAGTAGTTATCAGAGAATGTATTTGTATTTCATTTCATAAATCATTTCTTAAATTAAAAATCTTTTGTCAAAAATCGCTATTATTTTGCATTTCATTCAAAAAGTCATAAAAAATACGAAAAAAAGTGAAATTTTATTAATTTTTTGAACAAAACATTTAATTTACAAAAAAATCGATTCTAAAAATCTTAAGCTATTATTTACACCAATTTCTTGGCCTCAAAGAATCCCTTCAAATGTCTCATTTGCCAGAAACCCATTCCTAATAAAATGAGTGTTTGAGCCAAAGACCACCACAAGACTCGAGAATTTGTGCTTTCGCTGGTCTGACGGAACCGTTCCTCGCGATACTGACAGACAAACAAACATTTAATTTAAGAATTAAGAAACCCTTAAAAAGGACTAACCCTTTGATAGTTCTGTTCTTTTGTGATCTGTTCGACCTGATCCAGCAGTTGTCTCACACGTAACTGGAGTTCACTCAGCTTTTCCTTGTGAGCGATATTCTGGTAGTCGATGGCGTGTTCGCCGACTTGAATGTCTAAATGGACTCTAAGTTGTCCGCCACTGAACCAACGCGAAGAGTTAGAGTAAAGACAAATCACGTGTTCTCCCGGAGTATGAGATGTGAATGAGAAGCGCCCCTCATGTGAGTACACTTTTGAGAGTATGATTTTGTCCTCCGGATCTCTTATCTCAACGTGCATTCCAATGCCGGGAGAGGACGGCATAAACCCTCCGGTGTTCGGATCAAAGAGTTGGCACTTGTAGTTACCTTTCAGTTATAACAATATCTTAAGAATCAATCGATAATTATAGTGAGAGATGACATACCGACAACAAGTGTCTCATCGGGAACTTCTTCGATAAAGCATTTTCTCTCCGTTTCCGAGATATGAAAATAGAGTCCAAACGCGGATTTGATTAAAACAAATGCAATCAAAGATCGCATTAATACGACATTCAATACTTTTTGATACATATTTGAGTTTACGGATCAAATAAAATGATTAATCGATTAGTGAAATGACTAAATCTCTTTAAGTTAGTGGTAAACAAGTGATCCACTCATTTGACTAAAGGCCACGTAATAGACATCGTTGTGACAGACGTTCACTAATTACGTAAATATTCATATGTTTTGAGGATTGGCTGAAATGGGTGTGACTTTGACTGTACTTTGACTGTAGATTTGTTTTTATAGCATTTAAATGAATTTTATTTACTTTTTTTAATTAGTTTTTTAACTTTTATTTAGTTTTTATTATACTTTTAAGACATAATTATCTCAAATGAATCCCTTATTGAACTCAATTTCTACAATTATTTTAGTATTTTCTCCATTTTGTAAGTAATTTGAATTCTTTGGCGCTTTTTTTTTGGATCACAATTTCAGTTCAATTAAAACCGCTTTTAAGTAACTTATCTTTGAATTAATTCTCTTTAAATAGTCTTCGAATTCGTTGAAAGTGTTGATAGTTATGATCAAAGGCGAGGATATGGACCGAAAAAGAGTCTTCTATTCTGTACAAAAAGCAATGAAGAACAGCGTAAATGTGAGCACTGGATGGATGCCATTCGAAGAAGTGCTTGGAATGCATTTGAATACGATCTCGGATGCAAACGCGCCACAGATAAGGACCAATGCATGAATTGGGTGGAGGGCTCTGTCGCCGATTTAGTGGTCTTAGATCCGGGAGAGCTCTTCACTGCCGGTCGTTATCATAGTTTGGTTCCAATTATGTATGAATTATATAATCCGTCGAAAGAAAAGGGATATTATTCAGTGGCTGTCGTTAAAACCAAAAGCTCGAGTTATATCCGAGATTTACGAGACCTTCGCGGACGGAAAGCTTGTTTTACAGGCGTCGGACATATGTCCGGTTGGGTCATACCTTTGGCTCGTCTTCTGGACGAACAGCTCTTAGAGATACAGGACTGCAATAATATGATCAAAAGCGCCGCAAACTTTTTCGGTGACAGTTGTGCTCCCAATTCACTGATTGACAAAAACAATCCGATCGGAAATAATCCGCTATCGATGTGTGCGCTCTGTTCGGCAGCTAATCCTGAAAAAGCCAAATGCTCTGGAAGTGACGCCTTCGCCAACTTCGAGGGCGCCTTCGAGTGTCTCTCAACTGTAGGTGACGTCGCGTTTCTCAAACACACGACTGTTAACCAAATTTCTCGAATTAAACGAATAAATAAACTCGATTTCGAACTCTTGTGTCCAAATGGGGGCCGACGTAATCTCGATGCCTATCAGGACTGCAATTGGGGTTACGTCCCGTCACACGCAGTGGTTATATCTTCAGCCACTTTACCCGAAGAGAGAATGAAAATACAGAAGTTTTTGTTCGAATCCGTCAATAGATTTGGTCCTCAAATGAGAAGAACCGACTATTCTTTGAATCGATTCAATCAAAGCTATCCTTTGGTTTCAAATCAAACAAAGTTTTTGCAGTCGATCTCCAATCCCAGCGATAAGTCATTAATTGAGGATCAGTTCACTCTTTTTGGAGATTCTTATAAATACGGAGCAATGAATCTGTTATTCGCTGACGAAACCAGTGCTTTGGCATCGGTTGACATAAGTCAGCAGACATTCGCCGGTTATCTTCGTTCATATGAACTGCCGGCGCGAATCCGATTGGATTATCGACAGAATGTTACGAATATATTGGATTATTTCGATAAGTTAAGGCACTGTCCGGTTCCAAACGCCCGGTTCTGTGTTGTTTCAGAACAGGAACTCGTAAAATGTCAGCGAATGAAGACTGCATTTCACGCACAGATGCTTAGACCAGAGATAACGTGCATCAAAGGGCACTCAGCCATAGGATGTATGGCTTTAGTTCGTGACAATAACGCAGATCTAACTGTTTTAGATGCGGGAGATATCTATACGGGAGGACACAAATTCAATTTAGAACCAATTGTTGCCGAACAGAACAATTTAGACAACACTTACTACTATGTGGTGGCCATCACTCGACAGTCCGATAAAAATACAGATTTATTGTATTTAAAGGGAAAGAAGTCCTGTCACACAGGCTTTGGTTTGGCTGCGGGTTGGGTCGTTCCGCTCAGCTTTTTGTTATCAAATGCTCGAATGCGTTCCTATGGCTGTGACTCAGTCCGAGCGGCCTCTGAATTCTTTCAGAAATCGTGTGTTCCCGGAGCTCTCTCGCGGGAATTCTATAGTTTTGACAGCAGTTGGGATTATGGAAATTTGTGTGACCTGTGTCACGGGGCCTCCTATCGATTTTGCAGTAGAGATTCCTCAGAACCATTCTTTGGGGATACCGGTGCTCTCAGATGTTTGGTTGAAGGCGGAGGAGAAATAGCTTTTGCAAAACACACCACTATTTTAGAAAATACTGGCGGTCGTAACCCCGACTGGTGGGCCCGTAATGTAATTCCCGACGATTTTGAACTTCTTTGCAGAGACGGGACTCGCGCCACATATAGAGACTTCAAGCGCTGCCATTTGGGTCGAGTGGCGACCAATGCTATCGTCACAAACAAATACAGAGACAGCTATCAAAAGGAGGCGTATATTAAACTTTTCATTTATGCGCAACAATTCTATGGATCAAAATATTCTGAAGACTTTACATTCAAAATGTTTGTCTCTCCCTCTGACCACAAGGATCTCATATTCCAAGACTCGACCGTCCAATTGAAAGCCATTCCTCACAATAAACGTGATTATCGGCAATACTTGGGACACGACTTTTTAAAAGCTGTCAGTTTAGTTGATTGCACTGCCGGTGGAGACAGAGGGAAGGCCTCACTCTTTACTTGTATTCTATTAGTGATAATTGCATTCCATTTGAAATCACATTTCATTTCATAGAATTAATATTCCGTCCAATTATTGCAAACAATTATTACTTAAAATCAAAAACTGATTCCAATTATTGTTAACTCATTTTTGAGATGAGATCTGAAATGAGATCTGAATTATGTTTTATATAATTAAATATAAATAAAAACATTCCTTCAGTTATTATAAGATATTGTTTGAGACACTAATCATTGCTTTCTATTCAATGTTCACATAATTTAAATTAATTTTTGTGCAAATGTTTCGTATTTTTTATATTTTTAATAAAAATTTCGAAAATTATTACTTTTTTTCTTAAGTTTTTCATTAATTAATTAATTTTGAATACAACCCAACCCTTGGCTATTCCAAAACTCCTATAGTAGAGTAGATTCTCTTAGATTTATACATTAAAAGTACGATAAATTGATAGTCATAAACATAATTAAGAAATTAAGTTCAGATAAAGAAGAATCCAATTTATTTGTTAATTAATTATATATTAAAGTGAATTGACTTTTGTTGTGATGAATGTAATGCATAGCAACGGATCTGTCCTAAAGTTTTTCTTTATTGCAAACAAATATCAAATTCAAGAGAAATGTTTGGTTAAGTCTTTGAATTTTTCAATTATGACGTCTTATATCGAATATAAAATCGAAGATTCGGTCCTTAAGTTATTGCAAAAGGAGTGCATCAGTTGGTCGCGAACTGATCGCTCTTTCTTAGCCCTCTCAGTATTTTCTGATTCGGGCGGAACTGTAGTTATTCTGAATGAGGATGGAATGCAACCGATGGAGTCATACCAAAGTGACTCCGAAACGATTCCAATTAAAATAGGAATCAGAATAAAATGCTTTCAATGGAATCCTGTCTTCTTATGTCTGGCCATTTCGTGGGATTCGGGCGAACTCGGAGTTTATTCGATAAAGAATTCAAAGACAAAATGGACGGAATCAAACTCAAAAGCTTTCAACAGACAAAAGGCTGTCATTTGTATGGAGTGGTTGAGTGATGGGCTCAGTCTATTCACAGGTTTGAATCTTGGTTTGAATATTAAGTTTTATTTTTAAATGAAAAATATTGTTTCAGTTGATATTTCTGGCAAAATAATGATCTGGGAATTCGATGAAATGGCAAATATTTTGGTTGAGAGATATTCTCAGCAAATAACTGATCAAATTTCAGACATAGTGTCCGTCAAATTGAATAGAATTTCATTTGTCTTTTTTGGTTCAAACAGTGGAACTGTTTATCAGATGAATGAATCGACGGGAACCGTAACCGATATCGTGGCCCTCGAGAGTGGAGTTAAACGTCTCCTCCATTACTCGAAAAGGAATCGAATCATTATAATAACGGAATCAATGCTTTTGTGTCAGTACTCTCTTTCGACAATCAATTCAGAAGTCTGTGAAGTATCGAAAGTCAAGTTAAGTACATCCGGAAGGAGTATAACAACAGATATAATCACTGCACTGATGATCGACGACTCCGTCGGTTTGATTGCAATTTGCTTTACTAATGAAAGAGTGGTCAGACTCTGGCAATTGGAGAGTGGAAACAGTGCGGCAGTTATTGTCGCCGAATCAGCAGAATCTCATTGGGCAGGGGTTACCTCTGTTAGCTATTGGGGTGGACTAATGGCTGCCGGCACCAGTAATAATCATGTAATCATATGGAAGAGGAGTTCTGGTCTTGACTTCAATAGAGTTTCTCAAATACAAGTGAAAGGAAGTGTTAAACAGATAAGTGTCGGTCAGAGCGGACACATCGCTTGCATCACATCTACTAATGATATATATTTAGTGAACGAACAGAATATGTGTTTTTCATACAGAAAACAAGTCCTTATAATTCAGGTATAGTTTTTCAATGTCTTCTGAATCGTAATCATTACTTATTTTTGAGTTCTTTCTCTTCTGTGTTAAAGAGTGGCGCAAAACAATTACGCGTTAAGAATATTGATGCAGATTTGAGCCGAGAATTAAGAGTTGATATACCTGTCCGTTATATTTATGTGGGAACAGATGGAAACATATTCGCTATAAGATTAAGTGGATCCAAACGCGTTGATTTTTATCGACAAAATCCATCCACAGATGTAATCGATTCCTACTGTTCAGTGAATATCAAAGAAACAGATAATATGATTGTTATTCACAACCAAATAGTCTGGAGTTGTTTTGTAGACAATAATCTAAATAATGGGATATTTTCTCTCATATCATATAATTTGGAGACCAATGAAGAAGAGATGCATCAAATGGAACAATTGCTAAACACAGATCCCACTGTCTCTCAAGTGAAAGTCATTGCTTTCGATATAAATGAAGACTCACTTATGGCTATCCTTTCGATGAATACAAAATTCTTTTTATATATTTTCAAACTGAACGGACAAAAACAGTTAATAAAGTCGGGTCCGATTCCAATACCAAATCACAAGAATATAATTTCTGCAAAAATCAATAGCGACTCTTCAATGGTTGTCTGCGCTGACAACAAATCTCTGTCCATAATATATGATAACGAAGTCTTTAAATATAATCCGGAACTTAACCAAAATGAAGAAATAGATACTGTCTTATGGGCTGACAACGAACCGGTAAGTTTCAGTCAAATATAATTATAATAAAAGATTAAAATAATGTTTATTCTGTTCACTCATTCATCAAATGTTTGATTTGTTTTTCAGCGATTATTGTGTTATTCGGATCAAACCAAAGTGAAAATACTTCTCTGCGATGGAAAAGAAAAACTGATTAAAGTTTACGATCAAATTGAAATCGATAAACAGCTCAAACTTATAGCACTCAAAGTACCCATTATTTACTTCTTAAGATCAGAAGAGATTGTCAGAAGAGAGTTATCTGAATTGGAAGGACTCACTGAAGAGACCACTAGTATTCTATTAGACTTTCTGACAGCGAAGTCAACTGATTTGAATCAAATAATAAAAAGAGTGAATCAATTCGGAGATAATAACAATAAATTGTGGAATAATTTGGCGAAACTTAGTGTCAAAAGTAGAGACATAAATATGGGTTTATATTGTGTCTCAAAATTACAAAATGCAAGAGTTGTTAGAGATGTCAAACAAGAATTGGCAGAAAGTGGTCCTGATATCGCCTGTGCTCTTCTGGCCATGAACTTGAATCTCCATAACGAAGCAGAAGAGATACTCAAAGAATGTAATAATCCGTTAAAGTTATCAAAATATTATCAAAACAGAAATGAATGGCAAAAAGCTATCGATTGTGTCGATAGAGTCAATCAAAAAACAGTTTATTATAATTACGCCAAACATTTAGAACAGGATGAGTCTAATGTGACCGAAGCCATTAAATATTATGAAATGTCCGGAACCCATGTGTTCGAAGTGCCCCGAATGCTCTTCGATATCGACCCATCCGGCAGTTCTCTTCTTCAAGATTATTGTCTCTCTGAGAAGACCGAATCCAGTGATAAGGATAGGGCTTACCTAATAAAATGGTGGGGACAGTACTGCGAGAGTCAGGGAGATATTACCCATGCTTTGAATGCGTACGAAAAGGCTAACGATTACTACAATTTGGTTCGACTTCTCTGTTATACGGGTCAGAGCGAAAAGGCCAAGACTTTAGTCAATTCCTTGGCCACAGAATCGAGTAATGACTCGAATCCGACTCGAGAGGCAGCAATGCTTCACTTAGGCCGACATTTAGAGGCCATTAATCCAATTGAATCAATTAATTATTACTTACCCTCAGGTGCTATAAGCCATGCAATCCGTGTCTGTAAAGCAAATAATTTCATCAATGAATTGGCAAAACTTATAATCACTTATAGTACTGAAGACGAGGCAAAAGATTTTGTTAATAATTATATCGAAAACAATGAATACAAGAGTGAAATAAGTGATGAATATATCGTTCAAATCTATTATAAATGTGGTTTTGTTGGCAAAGCTGTTGAGTGGGCTCTCAATTCCAGGACATGGAATCAACTCAGAACTCTTTTATCAGATTTAATCACAAAAGCAGAGTCCGGACAACAAATAGATATAAAAGTTGACGAAACGCTAATAGAGTCAGCGATGGCAGTCCTCAAAACTGATTCCGATATCATTGATATTGTTATCGATCTCTTACTTTTGTTAGACAGCGACAGAACATCACTTATGGAACAACTAATAAGAGACCATAACATTGAAGTTAATGAGAAATTAGTGGACAAAGTCGAGAGAATCACAAAAAACAAGGAACAGAAGCAGCAGCTAATGCTATCTTTGGCCGATATGGCGCTCCAAAAAGGCAACAATTTGGTGGCGGCAAAGCTTTATAACAATCAGGGCCTCAGAACTAATGCCATTAAAGCACTGATAAGAACGGGTCAGACCGACAAAGTGATCAGTTATGCCAATATTGCCAGAGATAAGAACGTCTATAAAATCGCTGCAAATTATTTACAAACAATGGATTATAGCGACGATTCTGTTATCTCTAACTTCTATAGAAAGGCTGGAATTAAACCAGAAGTCAATCCAATCAATAAAAGAGAAACCAATTAATCAATTCAATTGTCTCTCAAATCAATTGAAGAACAAGTGATGACCGCAACTCTTATACCAATTATTGAAGAAAAAAGAATTAGAATAATCCGAAAAACGATTCAATTATTTGTTTAAACTTTTATTTATTCAAAGAATTAATAAAATGAGAGAAAAATAAATTACATTTCAGGAGTAAAACAATAATTGTGTTCAACACAACACGAGTTACGAACTATTTCTGAGACTTTTGTTAATAATATTCTGTTTTGTTGAGTCAAATGTGAGGCATATTCTGAGCCATCAATTAATTCTAAAACTTCAAACGCTTTGTGTTTAGGAATCAAATCGAAAGTTTTATCTTCAGGTTTGTCAACGATATTAATGAAGAGTTCTGTCATTTCATTGATAATAGGGATCAGAGATGTGTTTACAAAAACCATTTTCAAGAATAAGAGAAGAAATTCGACGAACTCTTCGCTTAAAATTCTTAATTTTCTTTCCTGTTCTTCATTTAAGTCGTTTTCTTTGAGACCATCTATTAGTTGGTCTGTTTCGAGATAGTGATCGACAATCACTCGAAACCATCGACTGTTCGCCAAATCTTTCATTAGTTCCGGACTTTTCTGCTCCAATTCAGTGAAGAAATGGTATAAAAATAGCGTTATTTCAGATAAAGAGATGTATTCTCTGAAAACAGCGTTTTGTAAGCAATGAATTAATTTTCTCATTTCTTCGACTTTTATTTCTTCGATCTTTTCTTTTGACTCAAAATAAGAATTAGTTTCGAAGCAAACGATTAACAAAAGGAAAGCGCTTTCAGTCATTACTTTTGATTCGCTGTTTAGGAAATTCATGAGTCGATTGATATCCAAATTATAAACGAAATTATGGTTTAATTTCTTTCTATGTTTTTGTTTCGATAAAATCGAGAGAAGGAATAGAGCCGTTACTGTCATCTTTGAGATCTCTTCTTCTTCTTCTTCTTCTTCTTCTTCTCCTTCTTGTTGTTTGTCTTCAGTGTTGAGACAATTGAAGAGCAGAGGAACACCAACTTTTGAGCCCAACAAATATTCAGTCAAAATTTCTTCGATTTTATCAGAATTTTCGAAAGAATTCAGACATAATCTGAAGAATTCGAATATTATTTGAAGAGTGGAGTCATCCAAATGTTTATCAATCAATTTACACAAATTATCCAAAAGAGTGTCGAAAATAACGATATTTAACGGGTCTTCAAACGACTCATAATTATGTGGAGGAATATAGTTTGAAAGCAAGTGCGACAAAAATTTCAATACTTTACTGATTTTATCGATTAAATCCGGATTTACAATACTATTGACGTTTTCAGAGACATTTTGAGAGACAATTTGAGAGATTTCCATATCTTGTGATTCCCACAGAATATCATTAGAATTGATTAAACTTTTGATGTTTTTGACTAATTTTAGTGTTATTTTTGAAATATTTTTTGAGAGCTCCTCATAAAAGGAATGCCACGAATTACACAAAAACGAATTGTCGTAAAACTGTTCGGAATTCTCTATAATATTAAGAATTACATTAAGAGTGGAATTATCTTCGTTTGTGTCACATAAGGCTTTGATTAGTATTTCAATCGCTTTTTCGTTTTCACAGATTATTGTGAAAAACGATGAAATGGTTTGCTTTTCGTCTGAATTCAGATGAGTTTCGGGAATCTCTTTCAAGAACTTCTTTACAGCGAATTCAGAGAATTTGTCACATTTGAGATCAGAGAACAACCACTGGATTAGTTGTATGTGATTTGTGTAGTATTTCGAGTAAAAGAGCTGTTCATTGCCTTTATTACCGAAGAACTGATTCAACGCTTCCATACTTTTATAATCAATATTAGAAACTGACGACAAAAACAAAGAGTATTTCACAGAAGAGACGCATTCGAAGTCAGAACTCAAGTTGTTTTGCAAATAAACGTTTAGAACAGAAATGAAAATATCTTTGTATTTGTCTTCAATTCTCTTATAATAATCGTATCTAAAAGTAAAACACATTTTATATAATTTCAGATAATTTCCAAAACAAACGAAGACTTACTTTATTAGGAATTTAAGGCAATAATAATTGATGGCTAAGAATGTGTTCACAGACTCTCTGTTGTTCTCGTCTTTGACATCTTCCGCAAAATCGATGCAAAGGTTTGAATATTTTTCTGAAAAAACAAATCAATTAATTAAATAACAAAAGAATTTCATTTAATTAATACCTTTTGATTCAATTAATTGTTTTTGAATCACATTTTTGTCAAAAATTTTATTTGTTTTTTCGAAAATTTGAATTTTGTTGAGAAGTAGAGATAAAAGAGAACTCAAACACTCATTCGATGGATATTTGCAGAACCAGAGTTTGAGAACCGATAAGACATAACCCTTTGCGAAGAGTTCTTTAATGAACTGATGGGTGTCCTCGATGTCAAACAAATTGTTTTCGATCACTATTTCAAAACAAAAACAGATTTCTTCCAAAAGCTGTAAATTGTTCTTAAAATATGACTCCGTTTCAAATCTTTGCAATACTTTTGCGAAAATGGGTTTCAATTGTTTCAAACAAAATGAGAGGAATTTATAGATTTCTGTTTGTTTTGAGACAAAATTCTTAATATTATTATTTTCGTTAAAGTCTTCCAAATCAGAGATATTGTGATTCCATTGTGATTCACTGTTTTCCGCGTTTAGGAAATGTGTGTATTCAGCCCTGTCTTGTGTTTTGTCCTCTAAATCGTTATTCTTTTTCTCATTAATTAAACAGAGAAACGATTTTATGAGTGTAACCGCACTCTTCGTCCGCTCAATGCATTGAAAGGTAAAGTCGTTATCAGTATTACTAATATTTTCTGAAACTCTGGTAAAGAAATTCATCATTCTTTTAGTCGGTATCAAAACTGGAACATTCTTTATTTCAAAGAATTTGACACAAAATACCAAAATGACTTCAAACAATTCGTAGGTCGAGAGGGAAATCTCACACAAATCGATGATCAAATGGAAGTCGAATTCATTTATTAATTGAATGTTTGTTTCAGTGTTTCTGTCAATCAAATCAAAAAAGAGTAGAAAAAGAGTGAAAAGAATGCTTTCAAACAAACCTTTCGCTTATTTTCCTCAAAACATTTATCGCGAGTACAAAATGGTTATTGTCTTTACTCTTCATTGAATTTTGCAAACACTTTATCACTGTTTTCAATAGAGAACTCAGTTTTGTTTCTGACATCGATTTCGGGATGTTTTCCAAAATCAAATAAATTGATTCGAGAAGACGTCTGACAAACAAATGACAAACAAATTATTCAATTAATTAATTGTAATAATAATTGATTTCAAACAAACTTTGAAATGTTTGGACTCTTCTGGAGTTCTTCTATAAATAAATCCATCATTTGTTTGTAGAGAGTAGAGGACAGACTCAACCGAATGTGTTGATTGCTATTTGTCTCGTCATATAAGATATCGCAAATCCAGTCCAAAATAAAATCTTTTATTTCCAGACATTTGTCGCTCAAAAGTTTCGTCAAATAAGGGATCAATTGCTGATTAGTAGTCAATGACTGAAGAATTGAATCAAATTTTGATAAACTTTTCACTAAATTAATTGAATTGAGAATAAGTTGTCTATCATTTGAATAGTTATTCAGTGAATCGAATATATTGTAAACCATTGAAAGAGTATTCAAATGGAAGTCATTTTCCAAACAAAATAATTCATTGTTTTCGTAGTTCTTATAAAAAGCGTTAAACAGAGTTAAGACACTTGTCTTCAAACGATTGTCTTCGAGTTTAATGAACTCAAACTGAAGTCTTTTAAACAGAATATCGACTGAAAAGAAAAGTCTTATAAATAAAAGTTTTGAGAGAATGTCATCGAATAGTAATTACTCTCATCTTTGAGATGAAATCTCTCCAAACAGATGTCTTCCATCACTTCTGCCATCAATTCGAGTGTCGATTCATTGTAGACGAGGTTTTTGTCAGAAATCTAAAGACAAAAACAAATGAATTTTACGAAACAAATATCGCTTTCAATACATTTTTGAAGATATCTTCGAAAAGGTATTCATTAATCGATTGTTCATTAATTTGAGAGATAATTAGGTTTAGACCTAAAAATCAATTAATTTTAATAACAATTCAAACAATTATTTGTTTTTAATACAATTTTTGCTCAAAAGTCTTGTTTTGATGTCTGAGTCATACAAGAGTCCAGCTATGGATTCAATGAACAAATAAGTCTCTCCTGAGCTCATTGTCTGACTGTCTGACAGTGTTTTGGACAGTTGTGGTCCATATCTGAGACAACTGTCCAAATGATTCAACAACTCTTTAAGAGTCGAATTACTTCCAGAAGAGACAAACAAATATTGACAGCATTTGACGCATAAATCTGCTCCCAATTGAGATATTAAATGCCATCTCTGGTCGTGTTCTTTGCATTTGAAAGGGTTGTGACCATTAAAGTCATTAAACGCTTCCATTATTTGTTTAATAACTGAAAGACAAACAAATAATCGAAATAAGTGTCAAATCATAAGAATATTCTTCAGAAGAGAATTCTTCGAATTTTCCTAATTTTAATCCAATCAGTGATCACTTCTTTTTTATTTAAAATATTTGGACCTTTTCTATGCTTTAAATAAAACTTTGTTTCGCTTGTCTTTTATAGCTTTAAAAAGTAATAATTTATTATTGGAGTTAAAACACTTTATAGATAGCTTTAGTAACCATAGGAACGAAATGCGCCAAAACTTTTTATGTTTATAAAAATAAAGTTAAAATTGAGTGAAAACGAGTGAAAACCATTTGATTTCAATTTATTTCAAGTTTTAATCAAATTTAAGCAAAATATGTCAACAAATGGAAAGTTTCGCTTTCCTTACCCTCCTTATGATATTCAGGAACAACTGATGGACACAATATATGAAGCGTTGGATAATGAGAAAGTGGCGATTGTCGAGAGTCCGACCGGAACTGGAAAATCTTTGAGTATTATTTGTGCCGCAATTAAATGGATTCAAGATTTCGAAGAAAGAAAATTGAATGGTTTGACACAAGAATTCCAGACAATCACTAAACAAATAGAAGAATTGGAGGTCGAATCTAAAACGAGCTCCGATTGGATTGATCTCCAAAACAAGAAATCACTTCTTTGTCAGCAAAAGAATTTGATGTCCAAACAATTGGATTCATTTGAATACAAGAATCAGAGAAATAAAAGTCTTAACGAAAGGAAAAGGGGTTCGCTTTTGAGGAAAAAATTTGTTTCAAATAATAAACACATTTCAAAGAAAATCAAAAGTGACTCCAATTGTGACACAGAATCAAATGGAAATAACTTGGATTTAGACGAAGACTTTCTGGACTATTGTAGTGATGATGAAGTGATTGAAGAAAAGAAAGAGTCAGAAGAGGACAAGATATTTGTCAGACCAAAGATTTATTACTGCAGTCGAACTCATTCACAACTTTCGCAATTTGTGAACGAAATCAAAAAGACTTGTTATTCTCGAGAGGAAAGGCCTCTGAGGAGTATTGTGTTGGGCTCAAGAAATAATTATTGCATTAATGATAGTGTCCTCAAACTAAACAACAATAATCTTATTAATGAAAAGTGTATTGAATTACAAAAATCGAGTAAAAGCGGAACCAAATGTCAAATGAATAAAAAGACATCAATTAATGAACTCAAAGAAGAGGTTTTGGCAGATGTTCTCGATATCGAAGATATTAACAAATTGGGAAAAGGCATTAAAGCCTGTCCTTACTATAGCACACGAATGGCGATTCCTGAGGCAGAAATAGTTATTATTCCGTACAATATATTACTTCATTCGGCGACGAGAGAGTCGTTCGGTATTTGCCTTAAAGATAGTGTTGTTATCGTCGATGAGTCCCATAATCTGATTGAAACGATTCACAGCATTCATAGCATTGAATTGAAGGGATCGCATGTTATCGACGCTCTGACACAACTCAACAGATATTTAATTAAATATAAGACCCGATTGAGTGCACGGAATACAATGCATATCAAACAAATCGTTTTTATTTTAAACGAATTCCTCAAACATTTTAAACAAAGTTCTGAGCGAAGGGACGGCTCTAATGTAGTGGAAAGGGTTCAGTTTCTGATTGGACTTAAAATAGAAAATTTGAATTTATATAAAATTCTTGATTATTGCCAAAAGAGTCGAATCGCACGAAAACTATTCGGATTCAATGAAAAGTTCAAACAAATTGAAAGTGAAAACAAAATCAATGAAAATAATAAAGTAGTAAATACAGGAACAACAGGAACGACAGCCTTTTTGGCTAAAATGAAAGGAAAAACAGTCGAAATTCAATCGATTCCTACGAATACAACAGCAGTTGAAGAAGATATCAAAACCTATGGCTCTCCTCTTTATCTGATTCAGGAATTTCTTAAGGCTTTAATGAATACTAAAACAAACGCAAAGATTATCACAAATATTGATAAGAATTCGATCCGGAACTCATCCATCAAATATATTCTATTAAATCCGGACTCATATTTCAAAGTATTTCAATTTTGTGTCCAATATATGAATCTCTTCTGTATTTAAAGTTTATTTTATTTTAAATTCAGGATATAATGAGTGAATGTCGTTCTCTTATTCTTTGTGGCGGAACAATGAAGCCCTTCGATGAATATATCGATCATTTGTTCACTCCTTTAGCTGTTCCTATCAATAGATTGAAGACATTTTCGTGCGGACACGTAATACCCGACTCCAATTTGTTAGCGGTATGTCTAGGAGTCGGACCAAATGAGATACCTCTCAACTATACGTTTCAAAACCGAAATAATCAGTCAATGATTGAAGAGACGGGTAAAACAATCGCCAACTTTTGTTCAATAATTACGGGAGGGATCGTCTGCTTCTTTCCATCCTATGATTTCGAAGACATCTATTATAAGGTTTGGCTTAAGTCTGGAATTTTCAAAACCATTGAAACGAAAGGAAAGCGTGTCTTCCGAGAGCCTAAAAAGGCATCTGAAGTGACAAAAATTTTGGGAGATTATAGTCGTGCCATTAGTATAGGAAAGGGAGCGCTATTGCTATGTGTTATCGGCGGAAAAATGAGCGAAGGGATCAACTTTAGCGACGATTTAGGCAGAGGTGTTATTGTTGTGGGTCTTCCCTATCCTAACAAAAATTCAGTGGAATTACAGCAAAAGATTAAATATTTTAATGAATTAAAACCCAATTCAGGAAATGTATGAAAACTATAATTCTTTTTATAAATTATTAAATAAATTGAATTCAATTTCAGGTTTTTTATGAAAACTTATGTATGAAAGCAGTGAATCAATCGATCGGAAGAGCGATTCGCCATAAAAATGATTTCGCGGTTATTATACTTTTGGACAATAGATATACAAATAGAGAAAACATTCGACAAAACCTTCCGGATTGGATCAAAACCAGACTCAAGTGCTTCGATAAGTTCGGTCCAGCATTCAGTTCTGTTCGACAATTCTTTGTTAATAAATGAGATTTTAAGACAATTATAGAATAAATTGTTTTTATATTTTATTTTCAAAATAAAATTATTTAAATATTAATTGAATTTATTCTTATTTTTGTTTTTCTTTCAATTCTTTCATTTCTTTTTGACTCTTTGAACGGGAAATACGTTTTTGTGTTTCCTTCTGTTTTTGGTTTTTTCCGATTTCTATTTTCTCCATTTGTTTCTTATGTTTGGCCACTCTCTGAGACATAGCGTCCCTCTCTTTTCTGAGCTTTTGTCGATGCGCTGCTCTAATCATTTTGATGAGGGAATGGGTTTGCTGTTCCTCCTTATCTCTGACAACAGCGACTCGACTCAATTTATTCTCCTTTTTAGGTAAAAGTTTAGGTTTAGCCCTATAGGGAAGTTCTTTCTGTAAACCCTTCGGTATAGTAAAGGGTTTAAAATTAAATTTCTTTCTTTCAGTTGGAGTGTAGTGCGAGTCGTTATTATTGGGCGCCTGTAGTCCTCTTTCGTGTCTCAATTGTCCGACTGTTTTCATGCCTTTCCACTTGAGTTTTTGATCGGAAGGCAGTAGTAATGAAGTAACGGTTGCGTAGAATTTGGGAACACTTACGGTATACCACGTCCTCAGGAAGACGAGATCACTCATTAATATTTTATCCTCAAAAGTTGCTCTGAAGGCACCGGCAGGCGCTCGAATAGCTTTCTTGATTTGACCTCTAATGCCACTAACAGTTTTAAGGGCCGCCCCTTCGAATTTTGTCACTTCTAGTGCTGTATTAAACATCCCTTTAATAAAAGCCGTCTTTTTATATACTTTTATAGGATTTCCTAAAAGTTTGAGTTTTTTAACGATTTGTGACGACTTATCGATATCGAGGACAACACCTGTGGCTGCGATTCGGAACTCAGAACTGATATCTGAAACAGACTGAACAGCAACAAAACCAGTGCTCTGAGGAGTGATGGGTCCCCAAAATGTTGCGTAACAGTGCATATGTTGTGGCGTATACTTGAGGAGTCGATTGCGTCCGTTGTCGTCTTGAGTAGAATACAGGGGCTGTGTTTGGAATCGTCTCCAACCAAGAGAAAGAATAAGCGGATCCGAAGTTTTTAATATCTTCTTATACCACCTGTGCTTCTTTATTCGGACTCTAACGTAACCTATAGTTGTCTCACCATTAAGAAGTCCGCCCACAATAAGCGGATAATTGGGATCAAAGTTGTCGACCATCTCACAGGGAATGTTCTCCATTTCCACTCTTAGATACATTCCGGCCCTAAAGCCCTCGTATTGTACTCTCTGAATGTCAGACATATTCTCGAATTCGCTTCGATTTAACTGAAAATTAAATATAAATAAAAGAGAACTCAAAACAACCAAAAGAGAAGCCATACCTGACTCTGTTGTTCGAGTTTTTCCTTTTCTAAATCAAGAAAAGTCTTTTCTTCTTCTCCTCTGTTATCATATTCTGCATCGAAAGCCGCTTTCGTTTTACGTTTCTTTTCCATCAACTGTTCCCTATCGTCGCCATCGTTTGACTCGACATTCATATTGTTATTGTCTTCCATTTGATTCAAATGTTTCTCTCCGGTCTCTAAATCTTCAAAATCGCCGAAAACGTCTTCATCTGAATCCTCTTCATCTCTGGCCAATAGTTTTGTGGCGTCTTCGCTGTCGCCCCACTTTCCGGTTACAAAACAATCTCTTATTGAGTCATAAATGTCTTCATTTGTCCAATCAATGAGCAATTCTTCGGGAAATTTTGAGCACTCAATTGAATTAAGTGTTGCTTTCATTTGTCGGATCTTTTCCTGTTTTTTCTCAAAAACTTTGAACAATCCTTCAGACAGTTCTCTCACGTCATCGAAATGCTTATCGTCTTTCAAATCACTTGACTCTCCGTAAACCACTTTTTGGATGTTTTCCACTCTTTCGAGCCGTGAATAGAAAGCCGACGAAGCTTTTGATGACAAATCATTCTTCCACTTCGAGTAATTGTATTCATCATTTTCACCATTCATTTCTTCGTCTTCTACTTCGTTCATTTCTTCATCAGAGCTTTCATCAGATTTGAGGTCAGACTTAGTTTTAACTAAATTTTCGGAATCACTTTCGTCTTCATCGTCTTCTTCTTCGTTTGAATCGCTATCACTTCCATTGTCTTCAATATCTAATTGTTTATCGAAAGTCACTTTTCGTCTGACTCTTTCTCCACTGAAAACATCGGATCCAACTCTTGGTTGGGCGTCAGTAAAGAGTTTCAGTTCAGTTGAGGCTATTTTTTCATCAATGGTTTGATGGCTTGAGATAAGAGAAGAAACGATATCGTCGTTTGGCGTTTCATTGTCTTCATTATGATGTGAATGACTTCCTCGTAAGTCTATATAAATGGCGTCCTTATCATAAACAAGTCCTCCGACACCAGACATCGGCGCATAAATAAGTCTCTCTTTTTCGTTAAGAGAGCGGCGCTTCTCTTTGTCAGGAAGAGGACAGGGATCTGATATAAAAGATATATCTTTGATAACAAAGTCTCCACATCCGGGGATATGGACGTCATTATTAGGTTTGAAATTACTTCCGCGCGAATACCCAAAGAGACAGACCTTTCGATTGCATTTTGGGTTTTGACGAATCGTTTCCTGATTTGTGATGTCTTCGATTCGGTCGACAATAAGAAAGGGATGGCTTGTAATCCACTGCAACGGACGGAATTTGATTACAGATATAAAGCGACACAAATTGTGGATTTCATTCTTCAGATAATGTCCGCCAATAATTCCGGACAAATAGAAGAGTTTGGCGCCGGAATAGATTTCTGTCCAAAACCGGTGTTTAAGAATTTTTTTGGTTTTCCTCAGAGTTTTAGGATTTTTAAAGACATCCAAATGAGTCAATACTCCCATAATTCGAGGAAATCCGTGGGACTGACAGATATTCAAGAACTCGAAAGTTTCCATTTCGAAGCCAAAGCTGGCGTCGACTAAGAGGAGGACTAAATCGGCCACTTTTGCCACATCTATCATAGAATTGATGTCATTATTGCACTCAATAAGAGTAAGTCTTCTCTTCTTTCCGGCGACACAAGTAATTGGTCCCGAAATCTGCTGTAAATTGGTTCGACACAACGATTTGATGATCGACCGAATTAATGTCGATTTTCCAACTTTTTGTGGGCCGACAACAGCCACTACATATGGCGGAGGCTCTAACGGTGTCCTATCAATAAGAGGGGTGTGTTCTCTCTTTGCTGTCAAGTCTTGTTTGCGTCTGAACTGTCGCTCAGCCTTAACGGCAGACTTAATGGCAAACGCCTTCACATTATGAGTATTCTTCACATTTTTGTCATTATTTTCTTCATTTTTAGTCTTTTGCTTTTTATCGAATTTTCTGCCACTCTTTCGCTTTTGATGTCCTTTATGTTTGTCTTCATTTTGTATATTATCTGACATTTTCTGCGATTAAATTAAATTAAACGAAAACAACACATAATTTAAAAGTCTTTAACACATTAAACACATGCTTTGAAATCACAGTAAATAATGGCACAGATCTGCCCTCTATTGTCATACATATAAACAATGAAATAAATGTATTAAATACAAATGTATTAAATACAAAGTTGTCCAGGAGAACATTTTTCTCAGTCCTCCAATCTTCAATACAACTATAAATTGGAGGAATATTCTCCAATTAGTATATTTGGACAAATTTAACTTTCATTGTATTTCTAATTGTATCGATGTTTACATCAAAATACGTTATCGTTAAGAGACTCGAAGACAAAACTATGATTTAATTGTTTCCATTAAAGACAATGCCTTTGAATTTTTATAATCAATTGATTGCTCAGAATATGTCTCACATTTGACTCAACAAAACAGAATATTATTAAAAAATCAGAAATATTTTTAATTTTTAATCCTTGTATTGAATACAGTTATGCAAAAAGTTGACATATAGGAGGAATATCGAGGTCAGTATGTAGCCCACGCCTCCCTTAGCACAATTATACCCCTCCACACAAAAGTTTGAAAATTAGACTCAAAGGAGTATTTCCCACATTTTGTCGCTGAAATGTAATTATTTTTTAAATTCTTTGAAATAAATGAATAAAAGTTTAAACAATTAGTTAATTGAATCGTTTTTCTGGTAATTCTAACTCTTTTTCTTCGATAATTGGTTTAAGAGTTGCGGTCATCACATGTTCTGATTGACTCAATATTTGTGTTTTTCCGATTTGATGAAACCCTTTGGCATCAAAGTCATAGCCCTGAGGCAGTGATATAACTCTCTGCTCAAGGCTTTTGCCATTTTTATCGACAACCCGTTCCCATTCACTAATTTTGATTGTCGTCACTTCCATTCCATTAATAGTGTTATCAGTACTTTCCTCCAAATGATGAAATTCTTTGATCGGAAGGGATGGCATTCCTTTCCCTTCCAAATCAGAGGAATTATTTTTTAGGGAATTTTCTGAATCATTGAAATTGACTTTCGTTTGATTGATATATTGATTTTGTGCCATAATTTGAGAATTCATGAGAAGATTGTTTGCCATTAAATTTTGATTAAAAGCCGACAAATAATAGTTGTTATAAATAGCGCTCATCTCCTTTGCTGTTAGTAATCGATTTGAATTTGGTTTACCAGTATTGCCAGTATTGACAATAACGTTATGTTCATTTCCATTGCCTTTATTATTATTAGTGTTGGGACGACCAGAATCCATATTCTGTTCATCTAATCTTTGTCTGTCATTAATCCATTGCATTTCTGCTTCCATTTGATCGGAATAGTCTTCTTCTGTTTGGAAACCAAATGAATTGATAGGAGCGGGGGTCACATAAATTGGTTGCTTCATAATCAATGAATAAGTCATTTGAGGAGATAATAGCTGTTCACCATTCAACATAGGGCTCTGTATGGGAAAGGCTATTGATTGACGACTGATCTAAATTGAGAAAATTGTATGAATTCTTTGAAGAAATTCCAAAATCTGGTGAATTCCGTACATTTTGTGTCCAAACTCTGCCTATAATTAAGAATTAATTCAATAAATACATTCATTTTGTGCTTAAATAAGTTTTACTCACATTTGGAGTAAAGAAGAAAAAGATATAAATATTTTTGTAAAAAATTCATTGTTTGCCCCAAAAGTTTGATATTTTTTGAATCAGTATTAGTAATACTCATCGCATTAGAGTCAACACATTTGAATCAAATATGAAATTATTTTTCCATAAAATATCAGTCAATTAATTAATTTACAAAACATTTTAATTAAGAATTTAATAGTAAATCAATATCTCTATAATAGAGGCTTTACTTTTTTTCTTTCGTTATTTTATTAATATTTTTCTTAACTTTTCATAATATTTATCAAAAATCGATGTCCTTTCATGCTTTTTTTAGTAAATGTACTAGTTTATGAGCTTCTATATTATAATAATTTGAGTTAATTTGTTGTGTTATAAGAATATTTTTTCAACACTTTTAAATAGAATCCAAACTTCTCTCAAATCAGTAACGTATAGGAACGGAGATTCTACTGAGAAAAAACATGTAATACATGTTTT